>QJSC01026159.1:0-10528 GCA_003697955.1 Calidris pygmaea
ATCTAGGAGGATCTGTTCCATGATCTTCCCAGGCACAGAGGTGAGACTGACGGGTCGGTAGTTCCCAGGGTCCTCCTTTCTACCCTTTTTAAAAATGGGTGTGATGTTCCCCTTCTTCCAGTCTGCAGGGACTTCACCTGACTGCCATGATTTTTCAAATATCATGGAAAGTGGCTTGGCAACTACATCAGCTAGTTCCATAATATTCCATAATATTCTGTGTGTGTCGTGTCCGTCTCAACAACGACAAGCATTCAATACATTCCCAGCTTGAGCCACGGAATGTATTTTCTCTATATTTGTCTGTGGTTTGCATTATCATTCACTAAGTATATTTGGACATATCATTATTTTTCTTGATCTGCAGATTCCAAAGCTTTTGTGGCTCCCCCTTTGACCTCTTCCTCCCTTTTAGGAATTTCACAAATAAATCATTAACTAGCACTCACATAATGAATTGCACTCTTTTTTTGATGTTATGTAATAGGTTATATAATTTTTAAATAAGAAGGGCGGAGTAACACAAATTATCTTTCTTAACTCATTAGGTTGAAAGGCTTGAAATGTGCTATTTTAATGTTTACACTGCACAATTTCTCCCTTTCTTTTAGAAAATATATAAAAGTATTATGGATAATTTGCCATCATAGTACCTTAATGGTAGATCAGAAAAGTATCTTAAAAAAAGAAATCTCTGGTTATTTGTCTGAAAAACCACCACACTCCTGCCATCAATTATTTTCACTAATAACTTAAATGCTTTATGGAAGTCTCTTTTTGTACTAATTTCTGCAATTTTCAGGAAAAGGGAGGAGGAAGTATTTGTCATCAGGTGCCAAAAAGAATAAGTCAAGTTACTTGGTGTGGCGGTGTGCTCTCCCTGGTTTGTCCCCTCCCGCCCCCCCCGGCTCCTGCCCGGCCTTGGCCACCACGGCCATCACAACAGCAGCTGTGATAACTTGCACCCGGTCTCTGGGGGATGGCTGGCAGCATAGTCAAAATACTGTCTGGAGTGGGGACCTAGAAATTTTGTTGCCATGAAAATATGACTATAGGTCAATTATCTTGCTGTATAAATAGTGGACAGCCCAAGAGCCCTTTGAGCTCTCCTGTATGGCAGCGGGCTGCACGCCAGGATCTCCCCTTTTGTGAGGACGCTCGCTTAAGGTTCTACTCCTCGAGGTTGAGAGATTCCTTGCCGCAACAGATTCTCGGTAAGTGACTAATAGCATGCTAAACTTTGAAATCTTAGCTAAGTAATGTAAAGGATTGATTTCGCATATATAATCCTTTAGACATAAACCGTTGACCAAGTCTGGGACTAGGATTGGATCCAGCCGCACCTAGACTCCTCTCTGAGAAGGAGTTTAGAAAGCAAGGGGGTCCTTTCTGAACCTCGTGACTCAACGGGAGGGTCTCCCTGACAGCTTGTCTGACCCTGTCTTCTGTGCAGTAAATAATAGAGTGTACCCTGACATCGAATCTCGTAAAACACTATCACATTTACTACTGTTTTTATCGCACTTACTACTGGTTTTGTTAAATCACTGTTTCACCTTAATAAATATTTTCACTGCTTCACTCTAACTAGTGAAGTTAATCACTCTGTCCGCGACACTTGGGTCTGAAATGAGCCAGACCAGAAAGTATCTCATGTTGCCTAAGCAATAACTACACACTCAAGTTTATAAGACATTGCTGCCGGGGTTAGTCGCGGTCAAGTTCATCTTGGCTGTGAATTTGCTAAAGGTGTTACCAAATGCAGTGGGAGTTGGGCAATCTGCTGATTGCCACTTTGAGAAGAAAAGTGGACAGATTCAGCTTTCAGAGACTTAATTCACACAGATAACCACTAGTGTTTCATGGCGGGATTTGTGGAGTTTCTGCTAATTGAGATAAAAAGAGATGTGCCCCACCATTGCTGTAACACCAACTAAGGAAAAAAAAAAAAGTAAATTTGTATTTCACTGCTAAAGACAAAGAAAGAAAAGCTATTGTATCCAGGGTTAGAGATAAGTAGTTGTTGCTACCAAAGGGAGGAGGAAGAAGCAGAAAAGATCTGTCAGACCACAGGTAGCTTGGGTCATCTAAAACAAGAAACGATACATAATTTGAGCCAAAAAATCATTAATTTGGCCTTCTGATTTTGTTTTTATTTTAAAAATGTGCTGGTATGGGCATTGTTGGCTTTGTAGCCATGATATGGCTGGTGCTTGTTTTTTTTTTTTTTTGCTAAGATGCTAGACAAATTAATCTTTTGAAAATTAGCACATGTGACTGAATACACAATGATAAAAGCACTTATATTATCTCCATTAATTCCCCTGACAGCCATTTGAATGGAAATTGAGCAGAAAGAAACCCGGTTTAAATGAATTAACAAGGAAAAGCAGTGGGGGGGGTGGAGTGAGAAATGGGACTGAACACAGACATAGTAGATACAACCTCTTAAAAACAGAGTTGGTTATTATTCAATATAATTGAAGAAGGTATTTTTAACACCATTAATTTGGGTCAAAAGCCTCTTCAGTTCGTTTATCCAGCTTGAGTGTACTGATACAGTCAAGACAGTGAAACATACTTCATCTATTTCAATACTGCAAACCAGAGACTGCCTGTTATGTGTTGGCTTTCTTTCCTTTTGTCTCCATAAACAAAAGAAACAGCAATCTCTTAATTGAAATGATAACAGCACAAAATTGATATCATACAGCACAAAAAATGTGTCATATGTTTAGAATCTGCAGCAAAAATATATCTCCTTTCTGAGGCCAAGTGATTGTGCTTGCTGCCCTGATGTGTGCAGGATGTAGAAAAAACATCCAATAGATCCTTTCTTGTACAGAACTCATCAAAAAGACCATGCCAAAATCTATGAACTACTCAGAAGACTTTAAAATTAGTCTTTCTTGAAATCCATTTTTCAATCATCTTCTTAATATGAGCCAAGATGTAAGTATACAATTCCTGTGTCAGATAAAATTACACTATTGTACACATTTTCTCCATTTTTGCTGCAATGCAAAACTTAGCTTTTATCCCAAAGGACTCTGACAAAACTAAAATCCAAGCCATTCTGGGGAACTGCCTTGTCTCCTCTGAAACAGCTGTAGAAGAGAGTCATAAGTGTTCACAAGGTACAACAGGACTACATGCTAGTTGAGATTAGTGAAATCAAGCCTCTTGTTACCAGACAAATTTGGTTGGGTTACCAAAGTGAAAGTGCTTTGGGAAGCTTAACATGAAAGGATTACAACCTTGCTTTGATGGTCTCGTCTTTGGAAGGTCCTAGTTGCATAGGGAAAGTACTACAGTGAGAGCCTATGTTCAAACACCAGCTTTGCTTCAGAGTCTGGACAATCTTCAAGTGAAAAACATTCTGCATTTGATCTCCCTTTCTGCGAAATGGAAGGAAAAATGTCCTCACTTTCATAGAAGATTTTGTGAGGCTTAATTCTGTGGGCTTGTAAAGCTATTTGGATAACAAAGGAGAAAGAGCCATAGGAGAACAATGGCGATGTCAGGATGTTCCAACCCCACAAAGCTATGGCATTGATTAAATATTGATGTGAGTAGAAGTGATAGAAATATATTGATTGCCATTATATCAGACAAAACATCATCCCTAGAGAGCTAACAACTAGTACTGCCCAGACAGCACATTCAAGGGCACTACATAAAAACCTAGATAAAAATGGGGAAATATTTAAATGGCTTCATCTATTTTAACTGTTGTTCTTTCTGAATGGCAAGATATTTTAGCTACAGGTCATGTAGCAGTCACCCTCTAAAAACATGCATACTTCAAACTGTTACATCCAACTGTAAGCAATTAGCAGCATGATGGGTCTTGACTCTGATCAGACATACTAATGGAACTTCTGTGGAAGCTCCAGACATAACTGCCAGCCTTGAAAGACAACACCTCTTCCTTAATACTTCCAAAACTAAGCTGTACCTCAAATTTTCAAAGCTGCCCTTTTACCCAGCAAGATGTCAATTGCTTGAAAGGGGAAGAGGGAATATGAGATAAGTAGCTAATTAAGAAAACATTTCCCAGAATGATTTTGAGATGTTCTTAGGCAATGGTCTGATTGGAGCTACTGGCATTGTGCCATGCTGTTAAAGGAGCTAAACTAACTAAAGTTAGTCAGCCTTTGTGCTGAACTGTGCCACAGACACCACCTTTCATTGAGAAGATGATGTCTGCAGCCACCCAGAGGTCACTGCTCAAGGCTTTCCCAGGCCTCACAGCTACTAGGGCTGTACAATAAGGAAGTATGGTCCTTTGGATGTTAGGGCCTTTTTTAGGGTCTTGAAGATCAATAAGTGAAGCAGGAAATTAATGAAATTTTACTGGGTATCTACATTTTTAGCTGAATAGATAAGATGAGGATCAATGTACTGAACCAGTCAAAGTTTCTGGGTGGGCACTAAACCTACCTGCTCAGAGAACTGCATGATGGCCTTGAGATGAAAAAAACCCAGACAACTGTCTGGTTAAGGAAGCAAGCAAAGAGATCTGGCTGGCCAAAGTGAGAGAAGAAATTCACCCCTTCTACCTGAGTTCAAGACCTGAGTCCATGATACCGTGACCAAGGATCAGGGGGTTGTTTTGCGAGTGCTAGAACAAGAAACTAATTATCTGTTTATGAAATACATTTGCCCTAAGTGAGGGAAGATGATACCCATCATCCCCTCTAGTCAATTTGTATGGATTTGCCAAGTTTACCCTGCACTCAGTCACTCTGCTGTGGAAAAGCTCCCTTGCTCCAAATGTTTCTGCTCTGTCTTTTCATCCATTGAAGGCCACTGGAGACTCATTACATGCTGTGTAAATGCTGCAGACATGAAGAGAATCCACAGATGGAGGGGAAAAGTTATAATCCCAATGTTTTGTGAGATCATCAGCACTGTGGTCCTCATAGCTCTAAAAAGCAAGAGCTGGAAGTCATCATAAGAGGGTTGATCAAATGCTTTAGCATGAAGGTGGGACAGTTGTGCCCTAATTGAGACACTGGGGATAACTGCAGGACAGGAAATTTTACTGAGAAGGAAATCCAGACCATGGGCTGTTTGGGAAAGATGTGTTACAAAGGGAAATGAGGATAGATGACAAAGTTTCAAAATAAATTCAATTGTAGGTAAGTATATCTGACACAAAAGCAATTCTAATAACAGAATCTCACATTTACATCCTCTGAAATGTCAATGTAATATTTTTTATTGTTTTTCAACACAACACTTTCTTCAAGTGCCATTTTGAGCATGCACATCGATCCTCCTTACAGCACTCTAATGAAATCACTTTGGTAATATTTTTCTCTCTGAATTTCCTATGTTTTTAGTTCAAGAAACTGAATATGATATATTGTGGTGTTAAAGTAACCACAGAATACAGATGTGCAGATCAGACCCTGCTCAGTAAGAGCAGGTAATTTCCATAGATGAAGAAAAAACCCAACAATTCTGAAGGAGAAATAAATATTGCAACATTTTATGTATTCCAGCTATAATGTCTGATTAAATGAAAAAGCTAATTTATAAAATGCATATAGAAAAGATCTTTCCTTTGTTCTTTAACCACAGACAGGGATAAATGACAAACTTTCTTCATAGGAAACTTTAAAATGGGGAAAACATTATGGCATTTACCTTACCATATGGAGGCCTACATATCTCAGTATAGTGGTGGTATCCAACATGTTTATCTGTACTCCCACTTGACTCTGCATCTGTCTTGCTACTCAGGAGAGTGATACATTTGAAAAGGGTGAATAAGCCAAGGGAGTTCACATGTGTTTTGCAGTGTTCTTGAGAAAACTTACTGAAGAGAGGTCAACATGTTTTTTTTCTTGCATCTCTTTGCATTAAATAAAAACATATTGTATGTTATTTGAACACCCTGAGATCTGTTTTTTTCACTAGGAACAGAAACATATTTGAAAAAGTTTGCTTTGGAGAACCTTGTATGCAATGGGAATGCTTGAGAGGACATAATATGAGGGTTAGTACTGGGCAACAGATGTAGATGAAAAGAAACAAAACAGGTTTCTGATGGAACAGATTGCAGCAGAAAATGCTTTCTGAAAAGTTCATACAGTTGCAATCCAAAAATTAGCTTCTTTTCTAATTATGGGAGTAATCTATGAAAAAATTCTTATCAGGGCAAAATTAGCAATGAATATAGCAAGTAAAACATTTTAAATTGCTGATTAAAAATGAGAAAAATGTTTCTGTATTTTTTAAAGATCAAATACTTTATAAGGAAAAATATATTCACAAACATCAGTGAGTTTCAGAAGCCTGAGCTATTTTCTTTATTATTAGGTTATTGACCTGTGGAGTGGTCAGAAGTAAAAGTCAGCAAAAATATTACATTAGAGAAATGTGATTACTTGCACTGTGACTAAGACCATTTGGTGATGGCCTCCAAATCTTAATACCTCTAGTTTAATAACTGTGAGAACTGAATAGATCTTTGTAAATCAATGAGTCCACCAGGATTTCTAGAGCAGGATGTTTTACCTGCCAAAAGGTTTCTCTTCACTGCCTGGAAAAGGAAAGTTACATTTCCTGCCTCATTATCCTTTCAATTGTTTTCTCAAATTTAAATAGCATAGTGCAAAAAATGAAATAATTTTTTCTGCAACTATGGTGGAAGATATCCCAGTAAAAAGCTGGTAACCACTTAACAAAATCCTGTATTTGAATGCCCAGTCAGTAACTTCTATATCATTGGTTTACCTTAACTATGGAAATGAATTATTATTTCTGGATCAATCTTGAACCATGACTGCAAGTCAGAACAGTTGTCATGGTTAAGCAGCAGATACTCAGCAACAGCCACAACTCTGGTAGGGTAGCTCATACTCTGACCAGTTACTCTTTTGTATTTGAAACAGATCTGACATTGAAACACAGACAACTCTTCAAAATAGTTCTAATTTAAGATGTCTGCTACACTTGTTATAGTTAAAGACTTTTAAAAACGTAATATGTACCTTTAAGCAGACAGACTTTGCCAGTTTAATTTTAATGAACAATGCAACATACCTTCGTTGGTTTTGATATCCAAAGGTTCATTTGCAAGTAATGTATTTTGCAGATATACTATTCAGTTACTAGTGATATCAGAAAATTAATTTACACATCAGTTATTCACTACCAGGCTTGCTGGGCTGAAACTAGTCAAAACCTAACCTAACAAAGGGGTCAAATTTCAACATTTAAACCAGATCATGAACTTTCCCAAATTTGATTGCTTGAAGTGGCAAAACTTATAGTTTCTATATTACCCAGCAGTTTCTCTTTTAAAGACACAGCTGTGGAATACCCAAAGTACTTCTCTCTACATCTCTGGGTGGAAGGTGGCCAGCACAAAGTTTATAGACTATATCTTTACATGCCAGTAAAGGCATGAGCCCTATAGATATAAGAAAATCCCACATTCTGGTGTATTTGAGCACTTCACAAAAGTTAACACACCAACAAAGCCCCATATCTATGTCCAAAGCAGCAGCAAAACAGTATCACATGCATGGAGAGGCTCAGAGAGTCAAGGAAGCAAGGGCCAGAGACAGGAGTAATAATTAAGTATTCATTGTTCACATCTGTGTTCTCCCCTTTTACCAATGTTTACTTTTGAAGTCCAAATGATGGATTGCTTCAGGATGCTGGTGAGCAGGGATTTTCCAGCAATTGTAAGGCTGCAGCACAGCTCTGAGCTCATTGAATCCTTGGAGAGGGCCACACGCTCATGCTTCCTTCACTCCACTGATCTTCATGGGAGCACACTGAATAGGAGTGGATTGGGGCATAAAATTCAGAGCGGGGGAAAAAATAAGTTTTCAATATCATTTTTTTGAGTGAGAAACCACCTCTCCCTGTGCCCAGACAGCAAGAGTGGGTGTTAACCTGCTTGGCACTTAAAGAAATACAAGTATGAGCATGGTGGGAAATCAGTACATTGCAAATGGCTTCCCATGCCCCAAAGCCAACTCCGTTGTCACTTAAAACAACTTTGAAACCTATCATCCACATTGCCTTTTGCTTCTGAACTACAGACACCTGCACTGGCAATCTGATGCCCTTCCCAGGATGTGACACACAGTGCAGCCCTGCCACAGCTGCCCAGGGCCCAGCTTGCCAGCTCTAAGGGAAATACCACATGCTCAGATGCAGGTGCTCCCATTACTGAGACAAGCTGGTATGCCCAAAAGCGCAGAGGGGATAGTTGCTGTTACATGGAGGTATGTCCTGGTTTGAGGTAAACAGAACCAATTTTCTTTTCAGTAATTTTACTTTTCATTTAAGCTTCTTTGAACTCGCTGAAATTAATGGCATATTCTTCAGACAGTGTCTGCTTCCAGAGTGATGAGACCTATGTTTATAGCTAATACCAAGGAATGGTATGCAGAGAGGTTCTTGCTTATACTTATTGCTATAACCAAGGTCAGCTAACTTTTGTATTTGCCCCACTGGAGGGCCGGAAGCGGAAGACTGTACAGGGGTCACACCTATGGGGAGGAACGGACAGGACAGGTGACCCAAAACTGACCAAGGGGGTATTCACAGAATCACAGAATCGTCATGGTTGGAAAGGACCTCTGAGATCACTAAGTCCAACCATACACACACAAAACCCCCCTACAATCTCAGCCACTAGAACATGCCACTAGAATATGTCCTGATGTGCACACCTACATGTTTCTTAAATACCTCCAGGGATGGTGACTCCACCACCTCCCTGGGCAGACTGTTCCAGTGCCTGACCACCCTCTCAGTAAACTAATTCTTCCTAATATCTAATCTAAACCTCCCCTGCCGCAACTTCATACCGTTTCCTCTGGTCCTGTCATTATTCCCTTGGGAGAACAGGCCAACACCCACCTCTCTACAACCTCCTTTCAGGGAGTTGTAGAGAGCAATGAGGTCTCCCCTCAGCCTCCTCTTCTCCAAACTAAACATGTCCAGTTCCCTCAGCCTTTCCTCATATGACTTGGTCTCTTATGCCATCCCATTTGCATCATGTTCAGTATAAAAACTGAGGGATCAAAGGGGTCAGCCCTCTTTCTTCAGTGGCTGGAGTCCAAGGAGGACTCTGTCTGTTCATCTGCCTTTGATACCAATCCATGTGTTCCTGACTCCAGTTCCTGAATTCAGCTCCTATCTGTCAGTGAGTCCAGTCTGTGACTTTCCCAGTGCCTGTCGGTGATGTGATTGTCATCCTGGAAGCTTGATATTGGCTTTGTGTATATTGAATATATTTCATTATTTTCTTTTTTAATAGTATTATCTTTTCTTTTTTTAAATTAATATTTCATTAAAGTAGTTTTAGTTTTCTTTTCAACCCATAAGTCTCTCTCTTATTTTCTCTCCCTTCCCTTCTGTGAAGGAAGAGAGAGAAAGGTAAAGAGAGCATCTCTCATTCATTAAGTGGCCAGTCCAGCACAAACCACGACAAGGTATTTCTCTGAAAGAAGCAGTAGGGACGTCTGAGTCCCTACTGGGGAAAAGGCCTTGCCCCAGGGAAGGAGAGGCCTTTCCCATGTCTCCTCCAGCTTACCAAGGAGCAGGCTGTGATCTCCCTGGCATGACAGTGCAACAAACTACCCCTCATTCAAATGAATCTCCCAGACAGCTAGGAGATATTTCTCAAAGGGTCACCAGCAAAGGGCTGCAAAAGAGAGTGGCTCCTTTATGTCTCCTCACTGCCTTATCTGTATGATAAGCAGGCCTGCTGCCACCCCCATTTTTATAAAGGGAAAAAAGGAAGACTGGGAAACTACAGGCCAGTCAGTCTCACCTCTGTGCCTGGCAAAATCATAAAGCAGATCCTCCTGGAAACTATACTCAGGCACATGGAAAATAAGGAGGTGATTAATGACAGCGAACATGGCTTCACTAAAGACAAATTGTGCCTGACAAATTTGGTGGCCTTCTATGATAGCATTACAGCGTTGGTGGATAAGGGAAGAACAACTGACATTATCTACTGGGACTTATGCAGAACATTTGACACTGTTCCACACGATATCCTGGTCTCTAAATTGGAAAGACATGGATTTGATGGATGGGCCACTCAGTGGATAAGGAATTGGCTGTATGGCTGCACTCATAGAGTTGTAGTCGATGGCTCAATGTACAAGTAGAGACCAGTGATGAGTGGTGGTCTTCAAGGGTCGGTACTGGGACTGGTGCTGTTTAATATCTTTGTCGGTGACATGGACAGTGGGATTGAGTGCACCGACAACACCAAGGTGTGTGGCTCGGTCAACACACTGGAGGGAAGGAATGCCATCCAGAGGGACCTGGACAGGTGTAGGGAGTGAGGAATTGTGGAGACACGCTGCTGTGCGAGAGCTCGGCAGGTGTTCTTGCAGTGATGGGAAGGAAGCCTTGAGAACAGTAAACAATGTCCTTGTATGGTAATGTGAAGGCAACAATATAGATAGCAAGCTAGCAAAATAGATAACAATAACAAAACAAATAATAATGACTAATTGGCCTGGGCGCATGAACACTT
>QJSC01026160.1:0-10529 GCA_003697955.1 Calidris pygmaea
GATTTCGGCTGAAACCACGACACCTGGTCTTCCAAGAGCTCTGTCAATACCCACTTCTCTAACCAATGGTCCCAGCCACTTGGCTTCTCTACCAAGTCCAAACTATCAGTGTCCCAGCATTGGAGCAGCCAAGTAACCACTTGCTCGCCTTCCTGACGGCTGTAATCCTTACTTATGTCCCACAGCTCAGTTAGAGTTAATGATCGAGTAAGTTCCTCTGTTATTGTATTGCCTGATGTCCCTGTTTTACCATTGCTATCTGGTGATGCTGCATGTTTCCTCTTATGTACAGGGTTGACTGACACTGGCACTGATTGAGTCTATAGGTCAGCTGCATCATCCATCACCAAGGTTGAAGTAGATTTAGTACTCGTTGCAGCTGCAGGTCTTGTCATGAGAGCCAGCAGGGTCTGGATAAGATCAGGGTTGTCAGGAGGGCTGGCAAGGTCTGCACAGGCGTGATGTCCATCGCAGGGGCCAGCGGGGTCTGCGTGGGTGTGATGTCAGTCGTGGGGGTCAGCAGGGTCTGCACAGATATAGTGGTTGTTGTAAGGACTGGTTGTGGCTGCAAGGGCGCAACGCCTGCTGCAAGGGCCTGTGGGATTTGCACGGGCACAATGACTGCAGGGGGGCAGTGGGGTCTTGGGGTCTTACAGGGTCTGTATGGGCACAACGTCTGCCGCAGGGGCCTGCGGGGTCTGCACAGGAGCAGTGTCTGTTGGGGGGCCGGTGGGGTCTCAGGGACTGGTGAGGTCTGCACAGGTGCAAAGTCTGCTGCAGGATCCAGCGTGGTCTCTACAGGAGCAATGACTGGGGAGGTGGAGGGGTCTCTACAAGAGCAATATCTGTTGGGGGGGCCGGCAGGGTCACTATTGGACGCTTCCCTCTACCGCAGATGCAGCACATATAAAGAACAAGCCCACAAAAATTAACTACATAAACACAATGACCAAAACATTCCAAGGGTATTTCAAACTCTCAAAAAACTGTTGCTATTGACGCTACCGGAACATACAAATCCTCAAGAGATATCTTCCCCCTCGCTAAATGGCCCATAATATAACCCAAGGTGTAATTATGCGCAATGCCCAAAAAGGGGCTCCTGCCATTCCGAGGGGAGTCTGACCATGGCGATTTGCGAGATGCAATTACATAAGTGACAAAAACCGGAACAAATGCAGAAGACCCAATAACATAGCAAAATACTGCCACACAAAATAACAAGGCAATGTTTTTAACTCCACATTTAGAAATGATAAGTTGCCCTAAACCAATGAGAAATGGCAACAAACTCTTGCACCACTCCCAGAGCTGCCCACATATGGCTACACAGAGATATCAGAGAACTACAGCCCTTTGAAGCAACTCCCAACAGATCCATAATGACTGTTTTACAAATGCGATCAAATCTGTTTACAGCTTCAAACCTTCAGAACTCTCAGGCCTCCCAGCACTATTTGAATTAAGTGCAAACTATCACGTTAAGTACCAAAGTCGTTAAGATATCACATTTGGCACCAAATTTGTTAGGGTTTGAGAAAACCCATAACAATTTATTGTCATTTAGACAATTATTCTATCACCCGATGACCCCTCCCCACCCAGAAAGGGGAAATCAGGGAACACAAAGAAACACAAGGGTTGAAATATAAATAGATTTAATAGACTAAGACTAAATAATTAACAATAATACTAAAGAACCAGTATTAATCCCGATACTGATATAAGATATACAGGAATTATACTCAGCCAGTTATATCAGTAGGAAGCTGTGCACTCCCAGCGGGGGACAGCAGATGTCGGACACTGCAAGCACAACAGCTTCAGGAGGAAGGGAAGACCTCAGGGGTCTGGCACCAGGGCAAGGAGTTCTCTGGACCACCGCCATCAAGGGAGAGAGAGCTACGCAGCAAACTTTTCTGATTTATATTGAATGTGATGTTCATGGTATGAAACAATCCTGTTGGCCAGCCTGGATAAAAAGCCCAGGCCTTGCTCCTCTTTGTCCCTGCACCTGGCAAGGCTCAAAAACACTGAGACCTTGAATCCCACACAGTCTAGCTGGCTATAAGGGAAATATTTTCACAAATTCAGGCACTGGAGTCTTCTAAAAGTGCAGTTTTCCCAAGCATTAGAAGAGAAGTTAGCCCTGTGTTGCTCAACCCAGGACAACCCCACAACAGAACGGGAGTGGGGAGGGCTATTTGAAAGAAGACGAAAACAAAACTCCCCCCCAATCACTGGTGTACTCACGTCTTATAGCCAACAGGAACTGATCTCTCTTCTAATCAACTTGATCTCTACACATCTCCACTGCTGTCAACAGCTATTCCATGGCCTTGTCCTCTTTCTGGAGGCAGAAACCCAAGTCCTTAGTTAAGCAGACTTCAGCCAAGTATGCATCAATTAATTTCTACCATAAATTTTATTATGAATTAACTTAGTAGTTATATCATGACGATGCATTGTATTGAATTTAATCATTACAATACAGAATCTACCTGTGCAAGACATATGTAATTGGCTAGATTCTCTATATGTTACTGACCAACTATTAAATACTGGAAGTGAACATAAAATGTTCAAATGAACATGGGCGGATTTTGTCCAGAGAGCTACTACTGTTAGTTTTATACTTTCACTTTAGAGACTCCTGTATCAGGGAGTTATAAAAACTGAAGAACAGACCTCTAAACAGTTTGCATTGTCGCCCCATAAAAGCTAGATAAAATTAGACTAAGACCACTGCAGGATTTGGTTAAAGGTCTTGAATAATTTCAATTTATTTTTAGTTTACTCCCGTTTTTATTCAGATTATTGATAAACACAAGTCATGAGAATTACTTATTTTTAGTTCAGGCAAACCTCCTCTGTCTACATTTATCTGCCCCCAAGCAGCATGAAACATCTAAACTGAATTGACCTTAATTTATCCAAAGATCTTTTTCATTCAGATAAAATGAAAATCCTCCTTATTCAAGAGACTCCAAAACTTACCTATGTGAACTAGAAGTGCCTGACTGAATCAGGCAAAACACAAACTGAACATGAAATTTTCATCTTTCGTTAAAAAACGGAATGCAACATCTATATTTAAACAACTTTATTAACATAGCCAAGCAGTGATTAACATTCACATCTATGATGTTACATCATACAAATGTAAATACAAAATTACTACAGTACAATATATATTTCTCTGCATGATCCAAAATATTTGGTGGCCCCAAAAACTCTTTAAAATTCAGCAGCTTATCAAAAATTAAAACCATATTCTATTTAAAATGAAGTTCTGTTAGCAAATAGGCAGAGTTCAAGAAATATCACTCAGTTTAGTGCAGTTTGAGAGGTTGCAGGAGGATATGTTTCAAGGAAAAATTCCAACATTGTGGCAGACACACACAACAGTTTTAAAGCTTTCAAGCAAAACTCATACAACCTAAGTCGTCAGCAGAAAGATCAGTCATCTTTCATTTTAAACTATTTTATATACTGCATCCAATTAAAAATGTTAAAAGTGTTTAACTCAGACATACCTATCTCTTCCCATGAAAAAAAGATAGCATTACACTGGAAATTTCAACAGCTAAATAAATGTGCTTATACCCATCTTTTTTTCCTCTAATCACCATCCCTGCAAAAAAATCACCTAGGCCTTCTCAGTTTTGTTGCTCACCCAAAGTAAAGAATTAGATACCTAAGATGAAAGTAGCACAATAGAACCAGCTTATAGAAAAGTGATACTATACTATAAGTACTGAGTTATCTGAGATGTTGATTTAGCTTACTTAAAAAGTATACTGTAACACCACACAGGGGTTCATCTTTTATAGAGTCATTTTAACTTTCCTCACATAAATACATTCAAGTAAGTAATCTTATTATTTTAGTAGAAAACACTCTACAAGGCAAGCAACAAGAGTACTCATCTCAGAGTTTTCCATTTAAACTAATTATCTAAAACTGGCTTGCTCCAACCATTAAGTACAAAGAACAAGCATCAGTGGCAGACAAAAAAAAAGTTTCTATTGGAGAAAAATACTTAGTAGACTGATAGATACAAGTCATTCTAGCGAATGCATAGGTGAGTGAAATACATGGCTACTGATCAAGCTTTATTTACTCAAGGTGAGGTTACTGGAAATACATAATATATCACAAATATGTATGCAAACTACATCAGCATCTATCTGAAATAACTGCAGGATGTTTTGCAATTTACAGCAGTCATTTCACTGTAGAGCTTAACCTTTATCTAAGATAATAAGTTACTCTTTAGACCCTATATAGAAGCTTTATGCATTTATCCTCATGAAAGAGAACAGTAATTGCTTCAATACTATAAGTTGCAACTTTTTTCCTTGACAAAAGCTGAAACAAAAGATTTCCAATATAATGTTAAATTTAAAGCCTTTTTCAAGAAATATTTAAGTTGTTTGAATATGGATGCATTCTCCTCAAGGGAAGAATGTTTTTGCACGTTTATCTATTAATACATTCAATATGAATAAAATAGGTGAGGCAAAAGTCATTATTGTCCAATAATAGAAGGTTAGAGTAAATTTAAGACAGAGGAGGTGCCTAATATGAAATACATAAACTAATAAAGACACATTTTCATAAGCATGTGTTCTGAACAAAAATGGTACAAGAATATTCACCTGAGATAAAGCTAGTATTTGAATATTTCTAAGTAGCAATGAGTTTCACTTGCGGAAAGCAATTTGAAGCTTTAAAATATAAATTTTACTATTACACAATATATGCAGTTTAAGTAATTAAGATTGATGCTAACATAAAAGTCCTAAAAAAAAATAATCACAGTGTATCAATATTGTTAGTTACAAAACTTATGCTATGTCATAACTTTCAAAAATTATAATGATTATAAAGTTTAAACCCATTCTTCCAAAACTGATCTTTTGAGTACAAGCTTTAAGGAGCAATAAACTAAAGCAGAAGAATTAGCTTATTGGAATTTAAATATATACATATTCATTGATTTGGAAAATAATCAAGCTTTGGAAAAAAAAATACAAAATTGATTATTTTTGCTTGCACTGCTTAAAATAATGAAGTATTCTAATCTTTTTTCCTAAATGAAAAGTGCTGTTTCCTGAAGGTGTAATGAAAAAAATTTAGTATTGAACTTCTAATTTAACAGTAATTTAGGACTGCTGAGAAGATGCATTTTATAAGGATTTTAAATACCCTGTTACCAACTTAAGGCTGATCAGCAGCTTTTCTTCACTCTCTGAATCCTTCAAAAAGGGAATCTCAAAACAGGAAAAAGGCATATATAAAACCAGTAAACACTGACCTCCTGAGGTTCCTAAAACAAAAATATTTAAGTAGAAAATCTACACCACTACTTAAGCAGCAGCTATTTCTGTGGTTTAGCAGGCTAACAGCACTTTATTCAGCATGTAAGGAGCAAATGAAGCTGTGCTTTTAGCATGCCAAGAGACAGAAACACTGGAATGTAACAAACTTACAATTCTATCAGTATAAACATACAGTCAAGAAATGTCAAGACTACACCACAGGAATTAAAATGCTTTTTATATATCCCATGATGCAAGAATTGAATTATAACTGTTAATGCAGATTCAGAACTTTTCTTACCTCAGATTAAATCCTAAATGGCTTCTGCAAATCTCTGCACTATATTATACATTAGGAATATGGTTAATTTGCTTTAAAATATACCATGAGAGAACTTACTGATACAAAAGAATATTTTGTCAGTACTGTTTTTCTGCCCTAATTATTTTCCTTGCTGTTATACCAGATCAGTTCACATCTGTACAAATACCTATTAAAATACTATGTACAAAAGTGGTATCCTAAGCTAATCTGAGGTGGAGTAGCCTTAATTTGTTAAAGGGGCTTTATGAGGTTGAAAAAGTTTAGTTAAACTCAGATTCTAGCTGTAATGCTACAGTATTATTTGGGTAGGTTTTCTATTGTACAAGTTTTTTAATGTAATTTCTCTGAAACTTCTCCCTAATGTTCAAACACACTCAAAGCAAGTTTACATCTAAAATAATATCCAACCTCGCTAAATTTTTAAGTTTTTTTTTTTTTTCTTCTTCCAGAACTTGGCTTTAAAGGTTTTTTTAGTGACTGAAACTATTACTAATTTGCTTCAGTGATATTAGTTAAGAAGAAATTTTGTATTTGGTACCAAAGCAATGTAATTCGAAAGCAAGTTATCACATGGAATTTTGACAAAATTGAATAAATACTATGTATTAGCACTAATGAATGTATTTCATACATGTCCAAACTATTCTTCAGGCATAATCCATTCAAATTTTCAAAGACAAAAAAAAAAAAAAAAAAAAAGAGGCAGGGGGGAGAATGGGACACATTTAAAACGTGCATACTATCATGCATAGAAAAAAACCCAAGACTCTTTAAACAGCATTTATAAGTCCACACTCATACAGCTCAAACTTCAGTGCAACAGCTAAATCATTTAACACCCAATGAACAGAACCATGCAAAGAGCAGCAAGTTCTTAAAACAAACAAAACCCCAAAAAATCCACTAAACTGTTATCCAATATCCAATTTTGCAATGCAAAGGTGAGAAACTAAATCTATAAAAAGGCTGTTACAGCTTAGTTTTGTTTTGCAGGTTAATTATGCAGCACTTGAAAAATGGAAAGGTGCAGCTTCACCTCTGACCAGCAGAGGTAAAAATCTCTCCATTTTCATTTATCATCATGGGATCCTCTTTAGGCAATCTAAATTAATAAAGACTTGCCACTTTCAGATGAACACAAGATCAAGTGTACCAGTTAGGATTTCACATTCACAGTACATAAGAAAATACACATGGAAAGAAAAGTAAAGGGTTAACTTAACAAGGATTTATTCACAGGAATACATATAAGTAGAGAGAAAGAAAAAAAAACCCCACCCAAAAACACAACCACCAACAGAAAAGCTAAACAAATGAAATGAAGAGGATCCAAACCAACTTTCGCTTCATTGCCTTAAACTTGCACCTTTGTACATTTAACTACATCACAAAGGGCCACCAACATGCGCCAATACATTGTAGATACCCTGCATTACATTCATTAACTTAAACATCTCTAAGATCATGCTGTGAACAAAGAAAAAGCATAAAAGGTAATAGGTTGAGTAGGAATAAACACAAATACAGCAATCATGTTATCAACTTCTACAATTGTCTTTACATGCCAACTAACATTTATGCAGCCTTTAACAGGTCTTACCACGTAACTCATTTTTAGAGATTCTGCTAAAATTCACTAGTATATAACCACGCAGAAAGCACATCACACTGACAGCACAGAGGCAAATATTTTGCTGTTTATCAGCTTTCCACATTGTGCAGGTTACACACAATACAATATCAATCTTAATCTTAACAGATCCTAAAAAGGTATTTCAAGGCCTAATTGTTAACCACAGTACTTTATATCTATATTCTTAATAAAAATAAGATCCACAGAATCTCAGAAAAGGAATTTTAAATGCAGGGCTATATTGAATTGGTAAAAAGCAACACAAAACTGGCGCAACATAGGTAAATGTATACCAATTTCACTCTATGTGATGCAAGCATGCTACTTTCCCACTAATTTAAATTACTTCTGATCACTATGAGGCAGAGTGCATGCTTGAACCTTAAACTGCACATTAAGAATAATGCCTTACTCTAGAAATTAAATCTAATTACGTACAAGAACCAAATCATATCCGCTACTTTAATTTTTTTAAATGTAAAAAATAAGATGTCAATCTTTCCTTTGAAGCGTCCCTCCCCTTACCCCAAAAATGAAAGGAGTGACTCATTTGGCAGCTTGCAGGTTGCTTCATTTTGTCCAAGTTAAACTTTATTAATTTACGACGGGGTTTCTATATTATACACTGCAAGTGCCTGCTTCTAACACAGACACAAGCTGCATTTTAACTGTACTAACTTAATTTTAGTTATTCATTAACATGCAAATTACCTAGGAATCCCATCAAGCAGGATGAAATAATGTAGAAAACCCTAACTTAAAAATCCCAAACAAACAAAAAAAACCACATAAAAGCAAAAAAGAAAGACTTTTACTGTTTGTGACCCCCATTCTTAGGTTTCCTTTATTGTGCACAAAATAGTTTTCCTCTTCACGTATTCCTATGGTTCAATTATATAGTTCTTATTTTGGTACGATTCCCCACAATAGTCCAGAATGTGCTGTTTTGTTAATAGATTTTTTTTTTTCTTCTTTACATCCAGTGCAAAGTTGTAATAGGAGACAGATTTCCACCTACAAAGGCTCCAGATGTTAAAACATTTCCCAATATCGACTTAATACAGTGACGTCAACACCTCCCTCCCACCCCTCCAGTAGGGTTGGGATTGTACTGTATTCCCTACTGGTTTACCCTTCCCCCCAGTAAAGGGTAACATTTTCCCTGGGTGCAAAGGCTCCCCCATAATCTCCCAGACTGAAGGACCTGTAAAAGAAATAACAGAGGTATAGTTAAATCTTACCTCGAACCATAACTGACAGATCAATATGTAAACAAAGAACTTTTTTCCTTTTTTAAGTGGCAGGTGCCAACCTTTAACTTAAAAATGAATTTATGCCTAGATTTTCCCTTAAGTCTGTTTAACAAAAGAGCCCATTTATACCAGATAAAGTATAGAGTGTTGTTTCAATAATAATAAATTTACACTGACAGTTCCACTATTGTGGCTAAGCTTAAATTTAAGATAAAAGCAGTCCTATATATTCTAACAAGCTTTTGCCTTTTTAGTACAAGATTATGAGGCAGTTATGACATTGAGAAAGAATATTAAACATACCTTCTATTCACCTAAAAATTTTAGTTTTAGGTGGATTAAACAAGATAGCCATAGTGTATTCTCAGTACAAACTGAGAACAATTGACAATTTTACCACTTTGGATTCCTCTTCATTAGGATGAAAAACCCCCACTTATTTCAGAACTAAAACGCCCTCATTTATAAATATGCAAATGTTTGAAATTAGTTTATTTTTAATCCATTGTTCCAATCAAAAAATGTAATTCAAAAATTTTCTTATCTCACTGACTGACAAATCTTAGGCTGACTTTAAATAGTTGTCCATTCAACAATAAAACAGAATTGCATGATTCACTCCCATAATTTCAGTACAAAAATTCTAGAGCAAGTATCAAATTCATATAAAAAGATTGAATGAATAAACTTAATTTGACTCCTTTTTTGGGTAGCATAATAATCTTTTTACAGTATCACATTATTTTACACATGGGAAGTTTGCTTTATACAGTGTGCATGAACAGCATACAAAGCAAGGTGGTATAATACTACAAGTATTCTAGAATGCACAATCACTGTTCTTTGCTGAAGCTGAATCATTCTCTGGAGAGAAGTATAGCAATTCTGAATTGGTGCATAAAGTGAAACATGACAATAATAAACACGTCAGCCTCCCCAAAACATCAAGCTCTACAGTTAGTAGAGTTACAGATTAGCATAATATCCTTTATTCAGTGCAAAGATCATCTAGTATGTGGTTAGGAATGTATTTGACTTCTCATGGCTAAAGCATCTTAACAAACTTGCTTTCCTATCCTAGGGAAATATTCCTGCTTAGACCACATCCCACCATCTACTAATCATAAGACATAAAGAGCCTGTGACTTTAAGTATGATGATTTGAGGATTATAATAATCATTTTGCCTATTCAACCTGAACAGGCACTTTATTACATCTACACTTCCAACCTAATCTTGATCCACTACTGTGCATATCGTACACTCACTCTCTCTTTCTGTAAAAATAAAAGAACAAACAACTGCTTTTGCTACAGCTACCACCATTAAGGTACACTATACTTTTTTTTCCCCTTCTTCTTAGAGGAAGGAAAGATGGCTGTTCCAGCATATCTGAAAAATTTTAGTCTAGTGAATTATGTTTCATATAATGTAAACGGAGGAAGTCTGTTATACAGCTCTGTTTACCAAGGAAGATTCGTGTGCTTACCTTTAATTATGGGACTGCAGTTACAGTGCATAAGGTTAAACTCCATAGTAAGCTGCAAGGCGCTCTTTTAAGGGAAGAGGAAACTGGTCAGAGAAACGCCTCCAATTCTCTTCCCCAACTTGATTTTTAAATCCATGAAGAATCTACAAATGAGAGTGAAGTCAAGATAATCATTAAACAGCAGACACATGATCGTTATTTACTAGGAACATACACAGTCCAGCAGTTTGTGGCTTACTGTATATCTGTTCATTTGAATTCCCCAGTTTAATATTTAAATGTTACTAAGAAACAAAGGAAGTCTAGTAATGTCTGTCTTAAAACCCACCACATTTAAGTTAAGGGTGACATATACCCATACAAATTAGTATAAAATATATAAATGTATATTCTATTATATATAAATATACATACGTGTGTGTATTTTTAATAACTATGGTTACTTACAACCTATTGCCAGGCTATTTCAGAATGCTAAACATTTTGTCAATTGACACAGTTTACA
>QJSC01026161.1:0-10511 GCA_003697955.1 Calidris pygmaea
GTATATATTGTATCTATTTCATTATTTCCTTTTTATATTATTATTAAAATTTCATTAAAGTAGTTTAGTTCCTTCTAAACTCGTAAATCTCGTTATCCTTCCTCCTCCTCTCCCCGGAGCGAGAGGTGGGGGGAGAGCATCTGTCGCCCATAATTGGCCAATTTGGCCTAAACCAAGACAGAGTTCAAGTATGGAATCTGAGGTTAAAAAGAAAGTTTGCTACCTCAGGAATTTAGAAAAAAGGGAATGAGCCAATGTTAGATTTACACTGCTAATTGGTTATGATCTAAATAATCTTGGAAAAAAAATATAATACAAGTCAGTAGGTTTCTTGTCCATTGCTCCCTAATTAGCAGTCTTCAAAGTGTCTCTCTATATGGTAATCAAGTCCTATATATAAAGTATTACAGTTTGGCTTGGCTACATTAGCTTGGTGAGCATAATAATTTTTTTTCTTTGAAGATTCTGGAGGGGAGTGTGCTCCTGTGGACAGAAATTTTTCTCTTTTTTCCTTCCTAAGCATGGCCCCTTAGTGTCTTTTTCCCCTCTCCCAGCACTTCATTCCAGTTTGTGAGTCAGCATTAGCTGTGAAAGCACACCTTCATGTGATACTCTGATCATTGAGCACTTCTCAGTCTCTCATCCAATGTTGTTATGACATACTGTACAGTACAGCTGTTTAGTTTAATCAGTCCAGTTTGCCATCTTGGTTAGCCTTTCTCATCCCTATGCTACTTTCTCCATTGTGCTACCACACAGGAAACTTCACACAAGTGATCCAGCTGAAGAATACCTAATTCTGATGAGTTCTCCAAATCTGTCCATCTTCAGCATCTACAAACAGGGTGCTGGAACAGCAGAGAGGACCAGACAGTGATCCATGCAAGCCACAGACTGTGCAACCCACCCCATCTTTCCACCAGAAGAAATAAAACCAAACCATAACCCTATCTAAGGGGTTAAGTCCAGCAAGATCTGCAGAATTAGAGTCAGATGCTTAAAGACTTTCAGGTCTGGTCTACTGGTTATGGCCCTAGTGGTCCATAACTTTCTTTTGTTTCCCTTACCCATGGCAAAGGAGAAGAGGAAGAGGGTTTCTCTGAGCTGACTGATTGAAAACCTCATAACAATGAATGCAAATGACACTGCAAGCTGGAACATGGGTAGAATCAAGGAAGACTATAAAGCCCTAGGGGTGCAAGTGAAAAGTATTGGTGCCCAAGTTATCTTTTCTTCCATTTTACCAGTCAGATGAAAGGGTGCAGCCAGAAATAGACATATAATGCATCTCAACTGCTGGCTTCATGGATTTTATTACAATAGGACATTCTTTGATGACTATAGGCTGCTATAGAGGGATGGGATCCACCTGTCTAGAAGAGGCAAGGGGATCTTTGGCAGCAGGATGGCCAACTTGGTGAGGCGAGCTTTAAACTGAAGGACTCAGGGGGCGGGGTCCAAAGTGGCAATGCTCATGCCATTGCAACCAACTGGGAAATGAGCCAGGCTAACCAGAGCAGCAACAGATGTCAACTCCAAGGGAATCTTACAGTAGGCATCTGCTACTGACCTCCAAACCAAGACAAAAAGGCCAACGAAGCAATATTTGTGTCAACAGAACCTGGTTCTTATGGGTGACTTCAACTACCCAGACATTTGTTGGAAGAACAATACAGCAGCTCACATGTCGTCTATCAAGTTCTTGGGATGCATAGAGGACTACTTCCTCATAAAAATGTTAGATGTGTCAACCAGGAACGAGGCATTGCTGGACTTGCTACTCACAAACCAAGAAAACCTGCTTTGTAATATCTCAGTTAGCAATGGCCTTGGCTGCAGTGATCACAATATTGTGGACTTTGGGATCCTGCTGAGCATGCTGAAGGTTAGTGCTAAGACAAGGGGTTTAGATTTTAGAAGAGTAAAGAGCAAAGAGCTTGCTCAGAGCTCAGCTGGGAAGGATTCTGTTGGAAGCTTCCATGGAGGATAAAGGAGATAGCAAGTGCTGGGAGTTTTTCCAAGAACACTCTCCTGGAAGCACAAAACCAGTTAATCCTCTTTAAAGGTAAGGGAAGCAGGCAGAGTAAGAAACCCCCTTGGCTTAACTACAAGCTTCTGAGTCTGCTCCAAACCAAAACAGAAGCGTACCAGAGATGGAAAAGTGGATGAATACCCATTGAGAACTACAAGGGCATTACCAGGGTGTGCGGAATACAGTTAGAAAAGCAAAAGCTCAGCTCAAATTGAAATTGGCCAGAGGTGTCAAAAACTACAAGAAAGGGTTCTTCAGGTACATAAACAAGCAGAAACAGAAGGAAAATATTGGCCCACTGTTAAACAGGAGAGGTGATTAGTCACCAACAATGCTAAAAAGGCAAAGGCTCTGAATACTTTCTTCATTTCTTTCTTTACCAGCACTGTTGGGCCTCAGGCCTTGGGAACAACAGTCCAGGTTGATGCAAACACAGACCCGCCGCCAGTGAAGGAAGAGTTGGTATGCAAACTATTACAGGAACTTGACCCCTACAAATCGATGGCCCTGACAATATCCACCCAAGGGTGTTAAGAGAGTTGGCTGATGTCATTGCGAGACCACTCTCCATAATCTTTGAGAAGTTGTGGAGATCATGGGACGTCCGAGAAGACTGAAAGAAGGCTAATGTCACCCCCATCTACAAGAAGGGCTTAAAGGAGGATCCGGGAAATCATAGGCCCATCAGTCTGACTTCAGTCTCTGGGAAAGTTATGGAACAAATCCTCCTGGGGGCTATCACAAGTCAAATGAAGCACATGATTTGGAAAAGCCAGCATGGGTTCACCAAGGGCAAAAAATCTGATCACCTTCTACAACAAAGTAACTTGCTCAGTTAATGTGGGGTGAGCGGTGGACATTGTCTACCTGGATTTCTCCAAGGCTTTTGACACAGTTCCCCACAGCCTCCTCCTAGAGAAACTGATGTGTTACAGTCTAGACAAGTGGTCTGTGCAGTGAGTGGGGATCTGGCTGACAGGCCACACCCAGAGGGTGGTGGTAAATAGCTCTTTTTCAAACTGGCAATATGTCATAAGTGGGCCCCCCCAGGGATTGATACTCTTTAATGTCTTCATAAGCGATCTGGATGATGGGATCAAGTGTACCCTGATGAAATTTGCTGATGACACCAAACTGAGTGGGGAAGCAGACACTTCGGAAGGGAGGGCCACCCTGCAGGAAGACCTGAATAGGCTGGAAGAGTGGGCTAACAAGAACCTTATGAAGTTCAACAAGGACAAGTGTAAGGTCTTGCACCTGGGAAAACAACATCCAGGAGTGCAGCACAGGCTGGGATCTACCTGTCTGGGGAGCAGCTCTGTGGAAAGGGACCTGGGTGTTCTGGTGGACAAGCTCAATATGAGTGAACACTGTGCTGCTGTCGCAAAGAAAGCCAGTGGGATGCTTGGTTGCATCAACAAGGGCATCACCAGCAGAGACAAAGAAGTTATTATCCCACTCAGCACTTTTCAGGCCACGCCTGGAATATTATGTTCAGTTTTGGTCCCTGCTATACAGAAAAGATGTGGACAGAGAAGGGCCATCAAGATGATCAAAGGACTGGGAAGCCTGCCATGTGAGGAAAGGCTGAGGGAATTGGGTTTGTTCGGCCTTGAGAAAAGAAGGCTTAGGGGAGACCTTATCACCATGTTCCAATATTTAAAGGGTGGCTACAAAGAAGATGAAGATTCTCTTTTTACAAGGAGTCACATGGAAAAGATGAGGGCTAATGGGTACAAGTTACTGCTGGGGAGATTCTGATTGGACATTAGAGGAAAATTTTTCACAATGCGAACAGTTAGCCATTGGAATAATCTCTCCAGGGAAGTGGTGGATTCCCCAACACTGGACACTTTTAAGGTTTGACTGGACAGAGTGCTGGGTCACCTTGTCTAGACCGTGCTTTTGCCAAGAAATGGACCAGATGATCCTTGAGGTCCCTTCCAACCTGATATTCTATGATTCCCTTCTATGATGAAATGACTGTCTTGGTAGACAAGGGGAGAGCAGTGGATATTTCTGCCTAGACTTCAGTAAGGCTTTTCACATTGTCTCCCATAAGATCTTCGTAGGGAAGCTGATGAAATATGCACTGCATGAGCAGGTAGTGAGGGGGATTGAAAACTGAATGGCTGAGATCAGAGGGTGGTGATCATTGGCACGAAGTCTAGTTGGAGGCCAGTAACTAGTGAGGTACCCCAGGGATCAATATCAGGTTCAGTCCTGTTTAACTTCTTTAATGATCTGGATGAGGGAGCAGAGTGTATCATCAGCAAGTTTGCTGATGACACAAAACAGAGAGGAGCGGCTACCATCCAGAGGAACCTCGACAGGCTGGAGAAATGGGCTGACAGGAACCTCATGCAGTTCAACAAGGGGAAGTGCCTAGTCCCACACTTGGGGAGGAACAATCCCAAGCACCAATATATGCTGGGGGCCACACAGCTGGAAAGCGGTTTGGCAGAAGAGGACCTGGGGGTCCTGGTGGACACAGAGTTGAACATGAGCCAGCAATGTGCCCTTGAGGCAAAGAAGGGTAATAGTATCCTGGGCTGTATTAGGAGGAATGTTGCCAGCAGGTCAAGGGAAGTGATCCTTCCCCTCTGCTCAGCACTGGTGAAGCCACACCTGGAGTCCATCTCTGGGATCCCCAGTACAAGAGAGACATGGACATACTGCAGAGTCCAGCAAAGGGCCACAAAGATGATTAATGGATTGGAGAATAGGATGAGGAACCTGAGACTGTTTAGCCTAGAGAAGAGAAGGCTCAGGCTGGGATCTCAGCAATGTATACAAATACCTGAAGGAAGGGTAGAAAGAAGATGGGCCAGGGTCTTGTTGATGGTGCCCAGTGACAGGACAAAAGGCAATGGTAACAAGCTGAAACACAGAAGTTTCCATCTGAACATCAGGAAACCCTTTTTTACTGTGAGGGTGACCGAACACTGGAGCAGGTTGCCCAGAGAGGTTGTGGAGTCTCTCTCCTTGGATACATTCAAAAGCCATCCAGACATGTTCCTGGGCAACAGGCATTAGGTGACCTTGTTTGAGTAGGGAGGTTGGACCAGATAATCTCCAGAGGTCCCTTCCAACCTCAAGTACTCCATGTGAATTTTGTCTGTTTTTTTCTGGACAAGCATTTCACACAGGTGTATCTCCACTTGAGTGATGATAGCAGAAGGGTCCATCGAGCCTTCTCACCTGCAGGATGTCATCTAGTGCACCTGTCACATCTGTAACTTGAAAGGACAAGAATATTTTCTGTTCCTCAGTTCTCTTCTGTATAGTACTATCAAACTAAACTTACACTAGCTCATAATTAAGTACAGTCTGATCCTTGATCCTGCAGGCTGTTCACTGTGAACACATCCTTTCCTCTCGAACAGGAAAAAACTGTAACTTTTTACTTTTATCACCCTCTAGTTTTGAAAATGAGAGATTTAATTTTTTGTGTAGCTTTTGAATCTGCTTTTTACTCTCTGGCGAGACAAAAGGGATGTTATTGTATGAATTTGATTTTTTTTTTTCTGTTAGAACAAACAAACAAAAAATCAAAAAGAGTATGTGTATTTCTCACTAAAAATTAAAAATGCATTTTTTATGTTATTTTAGCTTTATACTTCAGTTCAAACCCTCACCCCAATGTATGAACAAGGACAGAATAAGGTCAATTTCTAATATGATGTTACTCAACTAGAATCAATAATTTCACAGGACAGGTACTGCCATCCTATCCACAATTAATGAAGGTATAAAATGAAATCCTAGCAATCTACAAAATCCTACAATACTTCAGTGACTTTAAAAATCTGGAGTATTAAAAATTGCTATTTTTAATAAATTTTTCCTTTTCATATACTTTTAAAAAAAACATGACCAGCAAGTCATTCAACTACAAACTAACCATTTGGTGTACTAAAAATTTGTAAAGAAGAAAATGGGTGTAATGAAGAATGGATGATAATCTTTGTTGTAAGAACCTCGAAGCAATTACATTTTGTCATTACACAGTGGAAATGGGGCATGAGCTCTGGTGGCAATATACTTACCATCATACTCTGGGAAATAATCTACTAAATGGGAGTACATAATTTTCTCCTCTAAGAGATCTTTTTTATTTAAGAACAGAATGACTGAAGAGTTCTGGAACCATGGATATGTGATAATTGTCCTAAAGAGTGCTTTGCTTTCTTCCATTCGATTCTGGAATAAAAAAAGAGAGATGAATTTATGCAGTTGTGAAAATAAATTTTTAGTTGTTTTTTTTTAAAATCAGTCCATGCAATTCCATTTTATTTGATAAACAGATCCATTTCATGTTTTCCACCTTCTTACCAAAACGTAAGATTTAACTGATTAATTTACAATTCATAGGTAAGTGGTAAATTAAATATGCAGGCAGTTTCCTTTTGCAAACTCAATGACACAAGCATAATTATTCTTTAAAACACAGGTCACGGACATGATAGCTGTAACAGGTACGGTTGTATATACTGACTATGAATGGTTATGATCAGCCAACAAATTTGTGGGTACTGAAATGCATGTGCTTCAAGGCACAGGGAAGTGTACAACAAGACATAGTAATGAAGTTTTAATAACCTTATTTCTTTTATATGACTTTCCTGAACTTTCAAAACAAGTTATCCTTAATTTCTTGAAAGAGATCAGCTTTAAAATAGTTTCTGGTAAATTTGAAATTTGCTCATTGATAACCTGTGAATATTTCCCCAAATCAAAAGCTTATTATATAAAATCCCACAAATGGTAAATCTGTTTCTAACATCATTTGATTTGCCTTGCTTAATTGCTCCTGAAGAGCATTTTGTATTATAGTTGAAATGTAAGTGAAGCATACAGTTCTGTTTGTAAGGGCTTTCTGACACTGTATAATTCTGTTGTGCTTTGATACAATTCTGAAGAACTGTTAGGCTGACACAATGCAGTTAATATAGAGGCAGAACAAATTGAGTTTGGTACCAGGAATTAACTCTACTTCTTTCTTTATGTGGAAAACTCTAAGACAGGACTGATTAGCTACCTATGGAAGTTATTTTTAGGAGCTGCCTCCTGAAAACATCAGTTTCACCACCAAACAGGCCTCCAGAGAACAAAATCAAGGAAGTGAATCTTGCAGATTCTGCTGTTGCTGAGCCATAGAATCATAGAAGCACAGAATCATTGAGGTTGTAAAAGACCCTTAAGATTATCGAGTCCAACAATTAACACTACCGAGTCCAACACTAAACCATCTCCCTAAGAGCCACAGCTACAAGTCTTTTAAGCACCTCCAGGGATGGTGATTCAACCACTTCCCTGGGCAGCCCATTCCAATGCTTGACAACCCCTTCAGTGAAGAAATTTTTCCTAATATCCAATCTAAATTTTTCTTAATATCCAGTCTATCAGTGGTAAAATGTTGCAGTTAGATGAGAGCAGTTACTTTTATAACCTAAGAGAACATAGAGAGCATGCTGTGTGTGTACAGCAGCAGGGATGCTGCTGCATTGCTGAGACCATTAAGCACCATAGAACAAGTAACAGCCACATATTTAGGCCATTTAAATGTAAACAGCTGTAAGTACTCACACTGTCACACATCTCCCACTGAAATACCACTGAAATGACAGCAGAGTATTATCCCAGAAGTGTTAGCTGAAAGGAACTTCTGGAACCCATCTAATCCAGCCTTTCACTGGAATAGGATTATTGGCAACAGGATACCAAATCAGTCATGGCTTTGTCTAGGTAAGTCCTCCAAGGATGGAGATTTTACCACCTCTCTGGCTTCCCTTTTCCAGTGCTGAACTAACCTACAAGGGAAAACGTTCCTACAAACACATTAACTAAACTAGCTGTTTGTACAGCTAAAGAAATATGAACTAGTTCTGGAAACAGGAATAACAAGGAATATAGGACAAGGTCTGCATTGGGGATCTGACCTTATATCAGATGCAATGTGAAGGAAGCCTTGCCAAACCAAGACAGCATGGCTCTTTGAAAGGAGGTCAGGAGTAGTGGGGAGCAGGCAGTATTTAATAGTGCTTTCAAGATTTTACAAGCCAGCTCTACCTCACCAAATTGCTTCCAGCAAAAGCCTATTTCGGCTGCAATGGAAAAGACTGCAGACAGAAACTTGTGAATAACTAATGTACAGAAATGTGCAGCTGGAGCTGGCTCAAGGCTTCTCAGTGGCTGACAGCCTTTCACAGCAGTCATGACAAACTTCACGACAACCTCGCTTTGACAGCAGCAACAGCTTATTGTGGTGTCCCTAGCTCTCTAGGCACCGGCATAAGGAAAATGAGCAGCAGAACCAGTATTTTTACCATCTCCCAAGATCTCCATTGCTCTGGAAAAATCTGCAGTTACTTCAATTACTTTTGCAAATACAGCAATAATATAATTGGCATAATTTATCATAGTTTGGCTCTAACAAGTCAAATTCTGAGAAATAGCTGAAAAGTTCTAAAAAAGCATTTTAAAGCTGTATCAACTGGTATCCAGTGAAGGGAAAAGCAGCATTTCTCAGCTAACAAAAATAATGCTCCAAAAGACAATACAATATTAATCTGGAACAATACAGAAGCAGTAGTGGATTATTTCACCCATAACTAAATGTCTTTATGTCTGACTGGAGTGGCATCTAGCTGACATACTGTTACATATAACCCAAATAATGTAGTTATTGTTTTTCCTTAAAAAAATATTAATAATTTAAATATGCTCTGTTAACAAAATTAGGCTTTCACAGATTTTGAGGGATTGAATTTAAATGAAATGATGAGAGATAAGGTGGTGAGGTAAACAAAGATGCATTTTTTAATTATGAACTTATGCTGTGTATAAATCTACGTGTGTTGGGTTAGCCTTGGCTAGCAGCCAAACTGCCACCCAGCTGCTCTCTCACTCCCCTGCCCCCAGTGGGATGCGCATAGAAAACAGGAAAAACAGGAACAAGAAAGCTTGTGGGTTGAGATAAAGACAAGGAGATCAGTTACCAATTATTGTCACAGGCAAAACAGACTGGAAATTTACCTTAATTTATTGCCAATTAATATTCAATTACTGATTCAGGTAGTGGGAAAGAAAAGACAAACATTAAAACAACAGCATTCCTCCCTCACTTTCCTACGCTCTTCAGACTCCTCAACTCTGCCTCGCACCCCCAAGCAGCACAATGGAGATGGGAGTGAAGGTTATGGTCAGTACATAGCATTTTCCCTCTATTGCTCCTTCATTCTCTGCTCCAGCATAGGTTTTCCAGGGACTGCAATACCTTCAAGAATATTCACTGCTCTGGTTTGAGTTCTCCAAAGGCTGCAGTGAATATCTGCTCTACCATTGAGCTCCTGCTCCAACTCTGGTGTTCCCTCTGCTGTTTCTCACTTTTTGTTCCCTTCTCCTCAATCCAGCATTTTTTTTCCCACCCTTTCTTAGAATCATAGAATCGTCTAGGTTGGAAGGGACCTTAAAGATCATCTAGTCCAACCATCAACCTAACTCTGACAAAACAATAAGTAAGAAATAAGCAATAAAAAAATAATAATCACTAAACCATATTCCTGAGGGCCCTGTTGAAACTCATCCTATTGGTCTCAGCCCATCAATCCAGCCTGTCCAGATCCCTCTGCAAAGCCTCTCTACCCTCCAGCAGGTCGACACTACCACCCAGCTTGGTGTCATCTGCAAACTTAATGAGGGTGCACTCCATCCCCTCATCCAGATCATTGATGAAGATGTTAAAGAGAATGGGTCCTAGTACTGAGCCCTGTGGGACACCACTCGTGACCGGCCGCCAACTGGATTTAACTCCATTCACCACCACTCTCTGGGCCCAGCCCTCCAGCCAGTTTTTAACCCAGGGGAGAGTGTTCCCATCTAAGCCATGAGCAGCCAGTTTCTCCAGGAGGATACTGTGGGAGACTGTATCAAAGGCCTTACTAAAGTCCAGGTAAACAACATCCACAGCCTCTCCTTCATCCAGCAAGTGGGTCACTTTGTCATAGAAGGAGATCAGGTTTGTCAAGCAGGACCTGCCTTTAATGAACCCGTGCTGGGTGTATCCTATCTGGGCCCACAGACTTGTTTGTGTCTAGGTGCTGGAGCAGGTCCCTCACCGCTTCCCTTTGGATTACAGGGGCTTCATTCTGCTCCCTGCCCTTATCTGCTAGCTCAAGGGTCTGGGTACTCAGGGGACGCCCTACTCCATTACTGAAGACTGAGGCAAAAAAGGCATTCAGTACCTCAGCCTTCTCCTCATCCTTTGTCACTACATTGCCTCCCATATCCAATAGTGGATGGAGGCTGTCCCAAGTCCTCCTCTTGCTACTAATATATTTATAGAATTTCTTTTTGTTGTTTTTAACATCCAAGGCCAGGTTCAGTTCAAGCTGGGCTTTGGCCTTTCTAATCTTTTCCCTACATAACTTTGCTACACCTTTATAATCTTCCTGAGTGGCCTGCCCCTTTTTCCAAA
>QJSC01026216.1:0-25093 GCA_003697955.1 Calidris pygmaea
GTTTTGTTGATTATGAAGTCCCTCCTATTTACTCCACATCCTTTGCTTGCCCATCCAGTCTGTGACTTCCTCACTTGACTGTTGGCTATCCCTTACCCATCATTCCTAGTGTAAAACTCTCTTTACCAGGTTGGCCAGCCTGTTGGCAAAGCTGTTTGTTCCCCACTTGGTCACGTGGATCCTGTCTCTGCCTAGCAGTTCTCCATTCTCAAAGAGGATCCCATGGTCATAGTGGCAGTCTAGTTGGAGGCCAGTAAATAGCAGCATACCCCAGGCATCAATACTGGGTCCAATACTGTTCAGCATCATCATTAGTGATCTAGATGATGGGGCAGAGTGTACCCTCAGCAAGTTGGCTGATGACACAAAACTGGGAAGAGTGGCTGATACATCACAGGGTTGGTGCTGCCATCCAGAGGGACCTTGACCTTGATAAGATGGAGAAATGGGCTGACAGGAACCTCATGTATTTCAACAACGAGGAGTGCCAAGTCCTGCCCCTGGGGAGGAACAGCCCCATGCTGAGGGAGCCAGACAGCTGGAAAGCAGCTTTGCAGAAAAGGACCTGTGGGTCCTGGTGGACACCAAGTTGAACATGAGCCAGCAGTGTGCTCTTGCCGCAAAGAGGGCTAAAGGTATCCTGGGCTGCATTAGGCAAAATATTACCAGAAGGTCCAGGTAGGTGATCCTTCCCCTTTATTCAGCACCAGTCAAGTACTGTGTACCTGGAGTCCTGTGTACAGTTCTGGGCTACCAGCTGAGAGAGCTGGGACTGCTTCGTCTAGAGAAGGCTTGGGTTGGGGGGGATCTTATCAATGTATATAAATACCTGAAGGGAAGGTGCATAGAAGATGGAGCCAGGCTCTTTTCAGCAGTGCCTGGTGAGAGGACAAGAGGCAATGGGCACAAACTGAAACACAGGAGGCTCTGTCTGAACCTCAGGAAACACTTTTTTACTCTGATAGTGACTGGAGGTTACCCAGAGAAGCTGTGGAGTGTCCCTCCTTGGAGATGTTCAACAGCCATCTGCATGTGTTCCTGGGCAACCAGCCCAGGTGGCCCTGCTTGAACAGGGGGTTGGACAAGATGACCTCCAGAGGTCCCTTCCAAACTCAACTATTCTGTGATTCTGTAAAAAATGAAAACTTTACTGCCAACACCAGCCACACACCCAATAGTTGACCTGCAGGATCCATCCACTCATCTTCAAGCTTTTTCCCCTCACCAGTAAGATCAAGAAGAACATCACCGATGCGCCCCTGTCCCTGACCATTGACCCCAGAGTCACATAGCCACACATGACAATTTCCTAGGTAGATCTCCCTCGGTAGTATCATTGGTGCCCACATGGAAGAGCAGCAGAGATTATTAGCCTGAAGCCCAGAGAAGCCTTAGCACATTTTCAACACTGTCCCACATCCAAGCCCCAGCAAGAAAATCTCCTAATTGGTCAGTTCAGCACATGAGAGTCTCCATCTCTCTCAGCAGTGAGTTATTCACTAATACATGACTCAGGTTTTACCAGCATGGATGCTTTTCTTGACAGACTTACCAGCTCCTCATCTGCTATGAGGGCACTAATTCTATTTTGTAGTTGCAAATCTTCAGGTGGAGGAGCCTTCCTCCTGGTGCCACAAGTCACACGCTTTCACCCTCCACCATCATGGGAGTCTCCACTTCCCAACCCAATAAGCACAAACTGCTCTTGCTGGTTCTTCAGTACAATTGGGGATTTGGGCTCTTGAAGCTACAGGATTTCGGAGGAGAACCAGTTGATTTCTTTCTCATCATCTTTGATGCTATGCAGTCTGCTGACCTCCTCCCATAGCTCCTTTACTTAGCAACACAGATCCTCAACAAGCACACATCATCTGCAGACTATAAGACTATCTTATGCTGCCCCAGCATCAGCAAAACTCCAGGCACGTCCTACAGCCTGAGACCTACAGAACTCTAGAGCTCCATCTAGGCCAAGGTCTCTGACATTTCAGAGACAGTTGCTCTAACAGCTGTTAGAGATCATGATGATCAAGGGAATGGAGCACCTCTCTTATGAGGAAAGGCTGAGGGACTTGGGTCTTTTTAGTCTGGAGAAGAGAAGACTGAAAGAGGACCTCATCAATGCTTATAAATATCTAGAGGACAGGTGGCAAGAGGATGGGGCCAGACTCTTTTCAGTAGTGCCCAGCAACAGGACAAGAGGCAGCAGGCACAAGCTGGAACACAGAAAGTTCCATCTTGACATGAGGAAAAACTTCTTTACTCTGAGGATACCAGAGCACTGGAACAGGCTGCCCAGAGAGGTTGTGGAGTCTCCTTCTCTAGAGATATTCAAAACCCACCTGGATCCTGTCCAGCCTGCTCTAGATGAACCATCTTTGGCAGGGGGGTTTGGACTAGATGATCCCTGAATGTCCCTTCCAACCCCTACCATTCTGTGATTCTGTAACAGGTCCCCACCCTCATTGAGGATACAGACACTGTACTGAGTAGAGTTCCTAGACCCCACTCACTACAAACTGCTGACTCTGTTCATTTTGCTCTAGGCTGGCACTTATATAGGCTACTCCCTAGTATTTGCTGTAAGGATGCTTGACTGTCCCTAATCAGGAGTCAGCTGGAACAAAAGCTCAATGAAGCTCTTAATCAAGAACAGCTGACAGAGCCTGTTAGAACTGCTGGAGCTTGCTAGAAATCTCAGTTTCCTGAGTAGCTAGGAGGATGCATTAAAGGAACACTTAAGCCTTTTAGATGTGCACAAGCCAGGACCAGGTGGGATGCATCCAAGGGTGCTGAAGGAGCTGACTGATGTCATTGCAAGGCAGCTCTCTGTCATTCTCAAAAGCTCACAGCAACTGGGGGAAGTTCACGATGTCTGGAAAAAGTCATATCACAACCATCTTCAAGGACAAAAAGGAGGATACTGGGAACTACAGGCCAGTTAGCCTCACCTCAGTCCCTAGAAAGGTTACGGAACAAATCCTCTTGAAAGCTATTTGTAAATACATGAAGGATAAGAAGGTGATTGAGAGCAGGCAACAGGGATTTACCAAGGGCAGATCATGCCTGACCAAACTTATTGCTTTCTATGATGAGGTGACTGGCACTGTGGACAAGGGGAGGCAGTCGATGTTGTATACCTTGACTGAAGAAAGACCTTTGATACAGTCTTCTATAATCTTCTTATCACCAAATTGTTGAGATATGGGCTCAATAAGGTGGGTGGAAAATCGCCTAGACTGCTGGGCTTGAGGAGTTGTGATCTGTGGTGCAAAGTGCAGCTGTGGGCCAATAACTAGTGGGCTTTCTCAGGGATCAGTACTGGGACCAATGCTGTTTAAGGTCTTTATTAGTGACCTGGATAATGGGACAGAATGCACTCTCAGCAAGTTTGCAGATGACACCAAATTGGGGGGGGTGGGGAGGTGTTCAATATGCTAGAGGTCAGAGGGACCTGGAAAGGCCAAAGGAATGGACTGATGGGAGCCTCATGAAGTTTAACATGGATAAATGCCAAGTCTTGCATCTGAGATGGAATAACCCCTTGCAACAATATACACTGGGGGGCTGACTGTCTACAAAGCAACTTTGTAGAGAAGAACCTGGGGGTCCTGGGCTGTATTACCAAGAGTATAGCCAATAGGTTGAGGGAAGTGACCCTTACTCTCTGTTTGGCACAGGTGAGACTGTATCTAAAGTCCTGTGTCCAGTTTTGGGCCCCCTGGTACAAGAGAGATATGGACATACTGGAACGAGTCCAGTAGAGGACCAACAAGATGGTCAGGGGGCTGGAGAACATGACGTATGAGGAGAGGCTGAGAGAACTAGGCCTGTTCATCTTGGAGAAGAGAAGGTTCAGGAGATACCTTTTTGCTCTCTACAACTACCTGATGGGAGGATACAGAGAAGGTAGAGCCAAACACTTCTCAGAGGTGCACAGCAATAGGACAGGAGGCAATGAACACAAGTTGTAATATGGGAAGTTCTGATTAGATATTAGGAAAATACTTTTTTCCATGAGGGTGGTCAAATACAGGAACAGGTTGTCCAGAAAGGGTGTGGGACCTCTATCCTTGGAGGTGTACATGACTCAATGGGACAAGTCCCTGAGCAACCTGATCTAATTAGACCTGCTTTGAGCAGAAGGTTGGATTAGATCACCTCTGGAGGTCCCTTACAACCTACATTTTTCTATGGTAAATTATCAGCCATACTAAAATACAGTTTAATGGTGGATGAAATACACTACAACTTATGTTGTTTCAGCCAGCTCCTCCTTCCATTTCCTTTTAAGGTACTATCTACAAATGAAATCATTAGCAGTTATATCAGGAAAATCATATGGGCATCATCTCCTGTATGGAGACAACTTTTCTGAGCTATTTATCCAGTCAGTGGTTTTATTCTTGTTTTGTTTCTTAAAGTTCTTTTTCCCAGACAACCGTGCATTTTGGCTCTTTCTTAGATTTGTATGTCTGCCACCATACTTTCTTCTTTCCACCCACTGGTTCTTGGCTCTTGCCTTTCCAGTCACTTCCACCAGCTCTTTATCTAAGACCAGAACCCTTTTCTGCTTATTGGATCACAGTCCCAGTCGTCTTAACCAGCCAACTCATGTTTTCCTTTCCTTCTCACTGACTGGCCTTAGTTTCTGTTTTCATGTGTAAATGATCTCTCAGAAGGGCTTGAGGGTTGTGTTAGAATCGGGCTAGCACATGGCCATAAAAGGAGAATGAAAGAATATCCATGTTAATAGACATAGAACATTTTCAATTCCCACCACAGTTTTAGTACTTGTTCCTTTCTCTGTTTTAATAGGATAGCTTCCTTCAACCATATATTACTTCCTTACACCTTCATATTGATGATAACTTCTTGACTCAGGTGGTGGAGGAGCCAACAAGGAGAAGTGTACTACTAGACCTAGTTCTGACAAACAAAGAGGGACTGGTGGAGGACTTCAAGGCTGCAGGCAGCCTTGGCTGTAGTGATCGTGAAAAGATAGAGTTCAGGATCGTGGGTAGTATGTGCAAAACAACAAGTAGGATTGAAAACATGGACTTCAGGAGGGCTAACTTTGACCTCTTCAAGAAACCGCTTGGAGAAATCCCATGGGTTAGGGCTCTGGAAGGTAGGGGGGCTCAAGAGAGTTGGACGATTTCTCCAAGCTCAGAATTGGTGCATCCCTAAGAGCAAAAAATCAGGCAAGGGAAACAGGAGACCTGTGTGGTTGAGCAGGGAGATTCTGAAAAAACTCAAGTGGAAGAAGGAAGTTTGCAGTGCATGGAAGAAGGGACTGACCACTTGGGAAGATGACAAGAATGCCATTAGAGTATGCAGGGATGAAAAGAGGAAAGCCAAGGCCTCCTTGGAATTAAACCTGGCAAGGGATGTCAAGGTCAACAGGAAGGGTTTCTTCAAATAGATCGGTGGCAAAAGGAAAACTAGAGGAAATGTGGGGTCGCTGTTGAATGAATCGGGTGCCATGATGACAGAAGATGTAGAGAAGGCAGAGTTGCTGAATGCCTTTTTTGCTTCAGGCTTTACTGCTCAGGCCAGTCCTCAGGAGTCCCAGAATTTGAAGGTAACAGAGAAAGCCTGGATGAAATAAGACTTCCTCTTGGTTGAAGAAGATCAAGTTACAGAACAGTAAACTGGATATCCACAAGTTGTGGATATCAGTGAGTGCTGAGGGAGCTGGCAGAAGTCATTGCTGGGCCGCTCTCCATCATCTTTGAAAGGTCCTGGAGAACAGGACAGGTGCCCGAAGACTGGAGGAAAGCCCATATCACTCCAGTCTTGAAAAAGGGCAAGAAGGACGACCTAGAAAACTACAGGCCGGTCAGTCTCACCTCCATCCCTGGAAAGATGATGGAACAGTTCATTCTGGGCATCATCTCAAAGCATCTGGAGGAAAAGAAAGCTATCAGAAGTAGTCAACACTATTCACCAAGGGGAAATCATGTCTGACGAACCTGATAGTCTTTTATGATGGCATGACAGGATGGATAGATGAGGGGAGAGCGGTGGATATTGTGCACCTTGACTTCAGCAAGGCTTTTGACACAGTCTTCCACAGCATCCTCATAGGTAAGCTTAGGAAGTATGGGTTAGATGAACGGACGGTGGAGTGGACTGAAAACTGGCTGAATTGCAGAGCTCAGAGGGTCGTGATTAGTGCCATAGAATCTAGTTGGAGGTCCGTAACAAGTGGTGTTCCCCAGGGGTCAGTACTGGGTCCAGTCCTCTTCAATATATTCATCAATGACCTGAATGAAGGGATGGAATGTACCCTCAGCAAGTTTGCTGATGACACAAAACTAGGAGGGGAGGCTGACACAACAGAATACAGACACCATACAGTGAGACCTGGACAGGCTGGAGAGGTGGGCAGAGAGGAACCTGATGAAATTCAACAAAGGCAAGTGTAGGGTGCTGCACCTGGGGAGGAATAACCCCATGTACCAATACAGGTTGGGGGCTGACCTGCTGGAGAGCAGCTCTGAGGAGAAAGACCTGGGAGTCCTGGTGGACAACAGGATGACCATGAGGCAGCAATGTTCCCTTGTGTCCAGGAAGGCCAACGGCATCCTGGGGTGCATCAGGAAGAGCATGGCCAGCAGGTCGAGGGAGGTTATCCTCCTCCTCTACTCTGCCCTGGTGAGGCTGCATCTGGAGTACTGTGTCCAGTTCTGGACTCCCCAGTTCAAGAAGGACAGGGAACTACTGGAGAGGGTACAGCAGAGAACCACAAAGATGATTAGGGGCCTGGAACATCTCCCGTACGAGAAGAGGCTGAGGGACTTGGGTCTTTTTAGTCTAGAGAAGAGAAGACTGAGGGGGGATCTGATCAATGTTTACAAATACTTAAAGGGTGGATGCCAGGAGGATGAGGCCAGTCTTTTTTCAGTGGTGCCCAGTGACAGGAAAGGGCACAAACTTGAACATAGGAAGTTCCATCTAAACATAAAGAACTTTACTTTGAGGGTGGCAGAGCACTGGAACAGGCTGCCCAGGGAGGTTGTGGAGTCCCCTTCTCTGGAGACATTCAAAACCCGCCTGGATACGTTCCTGTGCAACCTGCTCTGGGTGGACCTGCTCTGGTAGGGGGTTGGACTAAACGATCTGTAGAGGTCCCTTCCAACCCCATATCATTCTGTGATTCCATAATTACTGGCAGACACAGAACAATACCTATATAATACAATACCTATGCAAAACTTGAAGCCATATGATAAATGCTTATTTAATTTGGATCACATCTTTCTTTTTACTGTGGCAGTAAGCAGTGTTGGGAAATTGGTCAGAAATTACTAAGAAAGTAATAGAACAGCTGAGATATTAGCCAAATATATTTCAGAATTAATTTGGTCTTTCACTTATAAATAAATAAATAGACTGCACTGACAGCTGCATAGCTACGAAATTTAGATGATTTCACTCAAACTAGATCAAAATTGTTAAATCAGATTACAGTTTAACAATGTTATTAGTGACTTTCAGTTTTTACAGTATCTTAAATAAGGACACATTGGTCATTCTTAATAATAAGCACGTCTTCATAGACCCATTTAGGACAGAAGATTGATATTATAAGAGCAAAGAAAATCAGGGAAGAAGAGGATGTGTAGGAAAAGGTTAACTGAAGAATGAATTGGCAAAATATGCCAGTGGAGAGGATGCTGCAAGTTTTAACATCAGTCTCTGAACCCAATAGTGTTGTTGACTATTTTGTGTCAATGCCAGATTATCATCAGAAAATACATACTTGCTGGCACCAAACAAATTATTTGCTGGCACCAAACTGAAATTATTCTGTGATTTTAAGTTTGCATATGGGAGAAAGGAACTTGATGGCAGAAAAGCATGTTCATTGAAGTAAGAAAAGCCCAGGAAATAGAAGAGTCTAAGAGAGAAGGAAAAGGACATATTCTTGTTCCTCTCCCTTCCTTTGGAAAAAAATTTAATATTTATCTCATTGCACTAAGCACAGTAAAGAAATTATAGAACTGTTGTCTGTAAGTAATGACTGCAGCTGCCTCAGCAATTTAGGAAATTGCCAGTAGATTTTTAACTAGAAGAATAGGAGGCCCACATGAAGACTTCTTTATTACACAGATGATCATATTATGACAAATTTAGATAATCCTTCCTATCAGCATAACTTAAAACTTGTCCATAAACTTAAGTTTTTTCCCCAAACAACAAAATGCTGCATATATAGCTTACCACTATGTCCAACTGTAACAATTACCTGAATTCACTTTAGATGAATTTGTGACGTGAATTCAAATTGGTTTTGCCCAAATAATGATTTAAAATGACAAAAAATAAAGGTTTTGTTCAAAGTTTTCTTTGCTACTTAAAATACAGTAGCCCATTTGATGTCATTAAAAGAATGTGCATTTAACTTCATATTTTAGTAAACATTCTAATTTTGATCAATAACCAACTTACATAGTTCCATTTGTGTAGACTGTATCACTTCCCTCCACATACTGAACCTGTGCTGGGTAGACATGCTGTACTGGTTGCACAGTCTGTACTTGCTGTACCTGTAAACAAGAACACCAGAAATATAGGATAGTTTACCTTATAAAAAGAATGACTAGTGCTTCAGTTCATCTAACTGTTTCTAAACAATACTCTCAGTCATGGGACATCCCTGTTGTCACAATTACTAAATAACACAGAATGTAATAATGTGCTGCAAGTCTGTAATATGCTAAGTGGAGTACTAACATTGGAGATGCATGCCCTTGACAATATGGGTATTTTCAAATCCAAAGACAGAACCATCTGGAAAGCACAAGAATGAGAACTATATGCTTCACACCAAGCTTGGGAACCACATTTAGTAAGGAAGAAAGCTTCATTTGGTCATCTAGATGCTGTTTTTTGGGTTTGCTTGGTTTTTTTACTCCAATTAAACTCTATACAATACAAGCCTCTAAATCACAGCTTACATGTGCTGTTAACAGGCAGCCTTTGACCTGTCAGAGTAGGTCCTAAAAAAATTTAGTGTAATCCTAGAAGAGTCTGGTTCTCATGCATGTGACCTTTTCTCAACACTTTCATCATCTTTCTGAAACCTTTCAAAATAACACTCAACTGAAAAAATGCAATCAATAGAATTACAAAATATTCCAAAATAAAGATGAAATATTCAGTAAAACAATTATTGGAAATAGTAACACTGAAAGATAAGTAATATCTTATTGAAAATATATGCTGACATAAACTATAGCAAATTTTTAAAAGTTTTAATCAACGTTTAAAAAGAGTTAACCACACTAAGCCTCCTAGAAAGCTTAACTAAGTTCAAGCATCACTGAAGCTTCATTTACAAAGTTAGTATAATATTAGACCTTATCCTAATGGGCCCTGATGGGATGCACCCATGAGTGCTGAGGGAGCTGTCTGATGTCATTGTGAGGCCACTCTCAATAATTTTTGAATGATCATAGTGATTAGGAGAAGTGCCCAAGGTCTGGAGGAAAGCAAAAATCACTCCTGGGGACCCGGGGAACTACAGGCCAGTCAGTTTCACCTCAGTCCCTGGGAAGGTGATGGAGCAACTAATCCTGGGAACCATTTCCCAGCACATGAATGACAAGAAAATAATCAGGAGTAGTCAGCATGGATTCACCAAGGGAAAGTCATGCTTGGCAAGCTTCTACAATGAAATAACTGGCCTGGTAGACCAGGGGAGATCAGGGGATATAGTCTACCTAGACTTCAGGAAGGCCTTTGACACTGTCTCCCATAAGGTCCTCATAGAGAAGCTGGATGAGCAGACAGTGAGGTGGGCTGAAAACAGGCTGAATGGCTTGGCCCAGAAAGTGGTGATCAGTGGCACAAAGTCTAGTTGGCCGAGACAGCTGTTTAGCTCAGAGGCTCAGGGAGGAAATCTCATCATGTGTACAAATACCTGAAGGAAAGGTGCAAAGAAGATGGAGCCAGGCTCTTTTCAGTGGTTCCCAGTGAAAGCACAAGAGGCAATGGGCACAAACTGAAATACAGAGGTTCCATCTGAACATCAGGAAACACTTTTTCACAGTGAGGGTGACTGAGCACTGGAACAGGTTTCCCAGGGAGGTTGTGGATTCTTCCCCCTTGGAGATATTCAACAGCCATCTGAACGTGTTCCTGGGCAACCAGCCCAGGAGGCCCTGCTTGAGCAGGGGGTTGGACAAGATGACCTCCAGAGGTCCCTTCCAACCTCAACTATTCTGTCATTTTGCAATTCTGTGATTTCAGCCAGTTATTAACTTAGTAGGGATGAACTTTGAGCAAGTACACAAAGATAAGCGTTTACATTCATGTTAAGTGCCCAATGCTTAAGTGTTTGCTGAAACTTTGTTGGTGGTTGGTTTGTTTTTGGTGGGGGATGTTGCTTAAAAAAACCCAAAGAACAAATGTATTCCAAGGTACGTTTGAATATAAGTAAAAGTATTATTAATGGAATTATGAGACATTATGAATTGAGTCTGTATACCAGGAAAAATTATTACTGAAATGTATGAGACAGTTAAACAGCATTGCAAAAAACATACAGAAAAATTCATCACCTTACATTTTAAAACTAAATTTAATGAAATACTAGACTTTTTAATTTATACAACAATGATTTACGAGCACAGAAACAGACTTACAAAATTTAAGACGTTATTCAGTTTTAACATTGTTGATTTTGAAACTGTAAGCCAACTTATGTTGAAAAATAACATCAGATTTCAAAGAACCTAAACCTCTGACAGCTGAATGGAGGGGAAGTGGAGAGTGAGTTGCTGAGCTCTTCTCCCTGGTATCCTGTGACAGGACGAGTGAGAATAGTTCAAAGTGCATCAGGGCAGGTTCAGACTAGATATTAGGAAACATTTCTTTACTGAGAGGGTGATCAAACACTGGAACAGACTTCCTAGAGAGGTGGTTGATGCCCCATGCGTGTCAGTGTTTAAGAGGCATTTGGACAATGCCCTTAATAATATGCTTTTGGTCAGCCCTCAAGTGGTCAGGCAATTGGACTAGATGATCATTGTAAATCCCTTCCAACTGGAACAAATAATTTAAAAAAAAAAAAAAAAGCTAAATTACACATACTAAAGAAGTCTTGGGCAAAAATCATGGCATGGCTTTTTGCATTCAGTTGTTTTCCAGCTCCACTTCCCTCCTCAGTCTCCTCATGCACCACTCCCTCTAATGTTGGTGGGGCTGCATAGGTGATTAATCATGTCACAAAAGTGTGTGCTGAGCTGGCTGCTTCAGAAGCCCCTTTAAGTCTCTGGCAAATCCAACTTATGTATTACATATGGTTTTACTTCAAATACCTTTCTAGAGTTGTGCAAGAACCTGCAGGGAGTCCAGCTTAGAAGTACAAAATGACATTACTTTTGTATTGTACATCTATATTATATTTATTTCAAAAAATCCATATTCCTTATCAACCTATCAAAGGAAAAATGTGAATATTCAATAACTTAAATTAATGTAATTTTTTTATGAGATATTGCACACATTTCATTGTAATCTACTATTAGAATCATGCATATGTATTTCTGGTGGTTGCCAGATATTCTAGTTCAAGAAAAAAACCCTGAAAACTGCATGTCTGCTTATGTAGCTATTTTAGTTCCAGCAAAATAAAATTGAATAAAACAGTGAAAAATAGTTGCTTTTGCAGCCTTGTGCAAAATCAGTTCTTCACTACACCTGTTGAAATGCATCATTCTTTCTTGCCAGGTTTTTTTGTTTTTCCAAAATTAACAGACACCTACCTGTTGCTGAACCGGTACCTGCTGTACTACCTGTGTGGGGATTGCTGCCTGGCCAGCCACAGATGCCTGTAAAGTCACAGTCGAACCTGTGTCCGACCCAGTCTCTGATGTCTGCATCGTAGTCTCTGAATAAAATTAAAATGTAAAATTAAAAGTTCAGCACAAACTTCTTTGCTTTTTGTCACTTATCCTTATTCATATCTTAAAAGACAACTATTCACCCAAAATTCAATCTTGGAATTAACTAAAAATTGTTTCACATACCATTACATGAGTACATGGAGATACTTAATTTATTTTTCGTTTTTTAAAATGCTGCTTTTGGCCTAAAATATTAGAAAATTCATATTATATGTTATTGGTTTGTCTAATCTAAGGTCTGCTTAGAGCTTGCAGCACATCAAGAAGAGAATGCTATAAGCTTTGGACTTCATGAATTTTTTTCTAACAGTTTACAGTCTGCTTTGTATCAGCAAATACACTTATCAAGTCAGAAGCAAGGTGCACATGAACCTACTTACTGCTTTGAGGTAAAGAACTTTTAGAAAAAAATCCATTCACAGGCCTGATTATTCCCTAACTACACTTGTATACATTAGCTGCAATTATGGTCAAATTTTTAAAGGAGACTCAAAGCCTTATACCATATTAAGACAACACATTTAAGCTACCTATATGCACAAAAATAATTCTAGAAGCTGCACATATAAGTGTTTACGTCTTAATTAAGCATGCCTTCACAAAAAGACTTGTAATAATCAATGCAATTAAACTGAACACTGGATACATTTCATACCAACTCATCACAATTCTAAAGAACTAAAAGAGTAATTTCTATAGTAATCACAATACGAGTAAATTACAGTACCTCCAAATATTGTCAGCTTTCAGAAAGAAATATCATACACTGAATAAAGTGTACAGAAAGAACACAATGGGTAAAACATGTAATGCCAGAAAGAAATTTCTCTCTTCATGTTCTTCCCTGAAACGGTTCAAATCCTTATGTACTGAAATATTCAAAGTTTTCTCTTACCTTACTTGCACTCAAAATATCTTATTTAATAATGTAAATGAACAGAAACTTTTCTCACTTATTTATGTGACTTCAGGAACAACTCATAAAAACCAGAAGTAAGCCAAAGTCTTCCCATCAGCTCATAAATGACTACCCATTCTTCAAAGCTGTCCTTCTTCTGGTTTACTGAGTTGCACTATAAATTCTTCATATTAAAATGTTGAGTTAAAGCTCTAGCAGGTGATAGAATGAGGGGCTGCAACCTGAAAAGACAACCCTGAAAAGCATTTTAAAGTTCATAGTGGAAAAGTGACTCAAGTAAGTTTGCTTGAGCAGAAAGCGTTCATGTAATCACTGGATTTTAACCCAATTAAAATAGTGAAGCACACACTAGATAAGTACATGAGGTTGTGGCACTGACATTTTTAAGAGGAATATTCAAAATCTGGATAGAGCACAGAAATGGTCCAACAACGAAGGAAAATGCCTTACAAAGAAAACCTATTGAGAGTGTCAGAAAAAAGACTGAGGATGACTTAGACATACTAGGAATTAGAGAATTCCTAAATTTTGCACAGAATCACAGAATCGTTTATGTTGGAAGGGACCTCTTGAGATCATCTAGTACAACTCCCCTGCTCAAAACAGGGTCACCTAGAGCAAGTTGCTCAGGGCCATGTCCCGTTGGGTTTTTAATATCTCCAAGGGTAGAGACTCTACAACATCTTTGGGCAACCTGGTACAGTCCTTAACTAACCTCACAGTAAAAAGTGTCTTCGAGTGTTCAGATGGAATTTCCTGCTTTTTTCAACTTGTATCCATTGCCTCTTGTCCTGTCAATGAGCACCACTGAGAAGAGTCTTGCTCCCTCATCTTCACTTCATCTTTATCTCATAAATACCTCCCATCAGGTATTTATCCACAATGATAAGATCCTACCTGAGCCTTCTCTTCTTCAGGCTGAATAGTCCCAGCTCTCTCAGCCTTTCATCATATGGCAGACGCTCCAGTCCCTTAATCATCTTTGTGGCCCTTTGCTGGACTTGCTCCAGTAAGTCCATACCTTTCTTGTACTGAGGAGCCCAGAACTGAACACAGTACTCCAGATGTGGCCTGGAGAGGAAGGATCTCCCTCTACCTCCTAGAAATACTCTTCCTAATGCAGCCAGGTATACTGTTGGCCTTTTTTGCCATAAGGGTGCATTGCTGGCTCACGTTCAGCTTATTGTCCACCAGGCGAGACATGAGATGAGATGAGATGAGATGAGATGAGATGAGATGAGATGAGATGAGATGATAGAGGGAGACAAGAGGGTGGCAAGAGGGAGGCAAGAGGGAGAGATGAGAAGAGAGAGAGGAAGGGAGGGCGAGAGATGAGCTGGGTGACTCAACAAGTGGCAATAGATGAGTAAAGAGAAATGAGACAAGAGACAAGATGAGATGACAGGAGCAGAGATGAGAAAGATGAAACAAGAAAAGATGAGACAAGAAATGAAAGATGAGATGAAATGAGAGACAGGAGAGAGAAGAGGAAAAGGGGAGGCAAGAAAGGGGAAGCAAGAAATGGGAGGCGAGTAACGAGAGGAGAGACTAGAGACTACGGATGAGAGAGATGAGATGGGAAACAAGATGAGAGACAAGCTGACAGAGAAGAAGAGAAGAGGAGGAGAGTGAGACCAGATGAGAGAGGTGAGAGAGACTAGATGAGATAAGAGATAAGAGACAAAAGACAAGAGACATCTGACAAGATGAGAGTAAGCGAGCGACTGTGTGGTGTTAAGCTGCCTAATGGGATTAAACCACAACAGCCCTATTTGGCACCTCTATTGAGTTTATGTGGCAAGCTTTTGGTAGCTGGGGGATGGGGGGGCACTGTGGCTTCTGTGAGAAGAGATCAGGAGCTGCCCCCATGTTGGACAGAGCCAGTTTTAGCCAGTTCCAAAATGGACCCAAGGCTGAGCCAGTCAGAGAAGCTGGTGGTGCTTCTGTGATATCATGTTTAAGAAAGGGTAAAAAATGCTGCACAGCATCTGTGAGACATGAGGTAAGACACGAGGAAATACAAGATGAATGATATGGGGAGACACAAAATGAGAGAGATGAGAGAAGCAAGCCGACAGAGACAAGACAAGAGGGGAGAGAGAGAGGAGAGAGATGAGGCCAGGCAAGACAAGAGCGGCCACATGAGAGACATGACAGACAAGGTGAAAGACCAGATGAGACCAGGCGAGAGAGCCAAGAAGAGAGATGAGAGAGACAGTATGAGAGAGTGGTGGGGGAGGAGAGATGAGGGCAAGCAAAGGGAGAGGACAGAGGGAGGCACAAGAGATGCAATACAAAGCAAGATGAAAGAGATGGGGAGAGGGGAAGAGTGGGAAAGATGGGAGAGAAATGAGAGGTGAGGGAGAGATGAGATGAGATGAGATGAGATGAGAGATGAGAAAGAGATGAGATGAGAGAAAGACACAAGGCAGATGGAAGGAGAGGATGAGACATGAGACAAGATGAGAGGCAAGAGAAGAGAAGAGAGACAAGATGAGCGATGAGAGGAGAAGAGAGATGAGAGGAGACAAAGAGATGAGAGACAGGAGAAATGGGAGAGAGACAGGAGATGGGGGGATAGATGATCTTTAAGGTCCCTTCCAACTCTAACCATTCTATGATTCTATGGATATAGAGGAGAGAAAGAAGAGGCAAGAAACAGGAGGCGAGACAAGCCGAGACAAGTGATGCAATGAGACGAGACAAGAGAACACAAGACAACAGGACATGAGATGAGAGATAATGTGAGGCAAGAGACATGAGAGCTGAGGAGGAGACAAGAGGGAGATGAAGGAAAGATGAGAGAGAAGAGGTGAGAGGTGGAAGATGAGCAGAAAGAGACGAGAGATGAGGCACGGGAGAGGGAGGGGTGGGAGAGGGAGATGAGAGGGGCACATGAGAGATGAGGGGAGAGTGAAGGGGCAAGAGAGGGCTGAGAGATTAGATGAGAAATGTGGGAGACCAGGCGAGAGGAGAGATAAAAGTCAAGGGAGACTAGAGTGTGTAGGGAGGCAGAAGAGAGGCAGTGGGTGGGAGAGGTGGGGGAGAAGAGGGGAGAGGAGAAGAGATGAGGGAAAGGAGGGAGAGAGGGTCATAGGGGGAAAGAGAAGGGGGAAAGAGGGGAGCAAGGGGGAAGATGAGAGAGGTGACAGATGAGAGGGAAGCAGAGAGAAGGGATAAGAGTTAGGAGGGAATGGGGGGGGCAAGAGAGGGAGGGCGGAAGAGAGAAGGGGAAGAGAGAGGGGAGAGAAAGACATGGGGAGGGGAGATGGCAGGGAGGCAAAAGAGGGACCAGAGGGTGGGAGGGACAGGAGGGGCAAGAGAGATATGGATGAGAGACAATAGTTCAGTTGAAAGAGGCATACAATGATCATCTGGTTCAACTGCCTGACCAATGCAGGGCTGAGTAAAAGTTAAAGCATATTACTAATGGACATTGTCCAAATGCCTCTTAAACACTGACAGTCTTGGGGCATCAATCGCCTCTCTAGGAAGCCTGTTCCAGTGTTTGACCACCTTCTTGGTAAAGAAATGTTTCCTAATGTCCAGTCCGAACCCTCCTCTGGCGTAGCTTTGAGCCATTCTCATGCATCCTGTCACTGGATACCAGCACCTCCCTCTCCACTTCCCCTCCTCAGGAGGCCGTAGAAAGCAATGAGGTTGCCCCTCAGCCTCCTTTTCTCTAAACTAGACAAACTCAGAGTCCTTCCTCATAGGACATGCCTTCCAGCCCTTTCACCAGCTTTGTTGCCCTCCTCTGGATGCATTCAAGGACTTAAACATCCTTTTTAAATTGAGAGGCCCAGAACTGCACACAGTATTCAAGGTGAGGCCACACCGATGCTAAATACAAAGGGATAAGTGCTTCTTTTGACCAGCTGGTTATACTGTGTTTAATGCACCCCAGAATGCAGTTTGCCCTCTTGACTGGGGCAAGCTGAGTGAGGGCCAAGAGGAGTGAGGGCCAAGAGAGAGCTGAAAGAGGAGCCAGGGCCAAAAGAGAGCAAGCCAAGAGCTGGGAGAGGGGCAAGGACCAAAAGAGATCACTGAGAGAGGAGTAGGGGCCAAGAAAGCTGAAACACAAGAGAGGGCCAAGAGACAACTAGAGAGGAGTGAGGGCCAAAAGAGCCGAGAGAGAGGATCAAGGTCTCTGAGAGAGAGATGAGAGGGCCGACAGGAGCAAGGGCCAAGGGGGGGGGGGGGGCAGCAAGAGAGAGCCAAGAGGGAGCCCAGAAAAGGGGAAGGGAGGAGAGAGCCAGGGGAGGGGTGAGAAAGAGCCAGGAAAGGAGTGAGGGCTGAAAGAAAGTCAAGAGAGGGGAGAGGGCTGAGAAAGGGACACGAGAGGTCCCGAGAAAGGGAGAGGGAGGAGAAATCTGAGACAGAGCCAGGAGAGGGACAAGGGAAAACAGAAAGCCAAGAGAGGGCCTAGAGAGAGTCAAGAGAGGAGCAAGGGCTGAGAGAAGAGCAAGGGGCAAGAGAGAGTCAAGAGAGAGTCAGGAGAGAGCTGAGAGAGCACCCAGGGAGGGGAGACAGAGGAGAGCTAAGAGAGACTGCTGGGTACGTGGCAAGGGCTGAGAGCAAGCCAATAAGGGGCAAGGGCTGTGAGAAAGCCAAGAAGGGTCAGTGCCAAGAGAGGAGCAAGGGCCAAGAGAGAGACGGGAGAGGGTCAAGGGTTAAGAGAAAGTGGACGGAGAAGCATGAGTCAAGAGAGAGCCAAGAGAGAGATGGGACACTGGTGAGGGTCTAAAGAGCTGAGAGAGAGCTGAGAGAGGAGCAAGGACTGAGAGCGCGCCAAGAGAGGAGTGAGGGCCAAGAAGAGCAAAGGCCAGGAAAGAGCTGTGAGAGGGGTGGGGGCCTAGAGAGCTGAGAGAGAGGACAGAGAGGGGAGAGGGAGAAGAGAGCCAAGTAAGAGCCAGGACAGAGGCGAAGGCCAAGAGAAAACTGAGAGAGGAGCAAGCACTGAGAGAGAGGGAGATGAGAGAGAACTGATAGACATGTGAGGGCTGAGAGCAAGCTGATAGAGGGGTAAGGGCCGAAAACCAGGAGAGAGCTGGGAGAGGAACAACTGCAGAGAGAGCCAAGAGGGGAGAGAGCCAACAGAGTTGAGAGAGGGTCAAGGACCAAGAGAATGTTGAGACAGAGGTGAGAGGGAATAGAGAGTTGACAGAGGAGAGAGGACTAAGAGAGGAGCACAGGCTGAGAGAGAACTGGGAGAGAGTCGTGAGAGGGGTGAAGGCCTAGAAAGCTGGGGGGGGGAGGAGAGAGCCAGGACAGGGGCAAAGGGTGAGACAAAGCCAAGAGGAGCAAGGGCCCTGAGAGAAGTGAGGGCCAAGAAAAGAGCAAGGGCTGAGAGTCAAAAGAGGAGCTAAGGCCAAGAGAGGGACAGAAGCATGGCGAGGGTCTACAGAGCTGAGACACAGATGTGAGAAGGGCAAGCTAAGAGAGAGATGGGAGAGGTGAGAGATTTGAGAGTGAAGAGACGGGAGGACTGAGAGAGAAGCAAGGGTCAAGAGCAGAGTGCGGGTTGAGAAAGAAAAGAGAGAGGGGTGAGAGAGGGGAGGGCCAAGAGAGGATAGAGAGAGAGGCACATTGAGAGCAGAGTGAGGGGTAAGAGCTGAGAAAAAGGATCAAGGAGCAAAGTTCAAGGAGCCGACAGGAGCGAGATAGAGGACTGAGGCATGAGAGAGAGGATTGAAGACCGTGAGCAAGAAATGACAGGAGCAAGGAGCAAAAGAGAAGGGAGCAAGGAGTGAGAGATCGCCAAGGGTGAGGGGAGCAAAGAGAGAGATGTTCCCCATCACAGAACAGGGAAGCGTAACAGTACATAAAGCACTGTCTATAAAATCAAACATTTACAAGTCCTAAGTGGGAACTTGGACTGGAACTGCTGCTGGACAGTGAAACCCATGATCCCTCAGTGGTCAGGGATGCCTTCACCATCGTCTGCTTCCTCTGAGGACTGAGTGACTCATATTCTTTTATGTGATTTTGAGTCTAGATTATGATTGTTATATTGATATGGCAAGCCAAGTATTAAGATTTGACCCAATCTGTAGAGGGTCCAGGTGATGAGGAACCATAAACTAAGCTGTGCTATAAAATTATGTGCTACGCTACTTATAAAAATGTGCTACACTGATTCTACTTGTGAGAGGGGAGCGAGGGGAAAGGGGGAAGAGCTGGAAGGAGGCAAAGAGGGAGGGACAAGAGGAAGGAGTGCGAGGACCAAGAGGTGAGAGGGGCATGGGGATGGGGTGAGAGAGAAGGGAGTGAGGGGCAAGAGCATGGGATAAGAGTGAGGGTAGTGAGGGGTGAGAGCTGAGGGGGGGGACAGGAGCTAGGAGTGAGAGGTACAAGAGAGGGGAACGATGGGAAGAGCTGGGATCATGAGGAACGAGGGGAGTGAGCTAACAGTGAGGAACGATGGAGGGGAGAGAGAGGCATGAGCAAAAGGCATGAGAGCCAAGAGCAAGATGAGCGAGAGCCTGGAGTGAGGGGTGCGAGATGAGCGAGAGCTGGGAGCAAGGGAAGCAAGAGCCATGAGAAAAGAGAGCAACAAGAAGAACCAAAACAGGGAAGTGAGTAGTGAGAGCTGACAGAGGGGAGCGCGAACCTATGGCTGATAGGGAGGGGAGTGGGGTACAAGAGCAAAGACAGAGGGGAGCAATGAGCATGGGACAACAGCTGAGAAGGGAGCAAGGGGTGAGAGAGTGGGGAGCAAGGGCTGAGAACCCAGAGCAAGATTAAGGGATGTGAGGGGAGTGAGAGTCATGGGAGGGTGTGTAGCAAGAGCTGAGACAGGGGACTAAGTAGCAACAACTGACAGAGGGGAGCGAGAGTCTATGGCTGAGAGGAAGGGGAGCAAGAGAAGCAAGAGATGAGATAGAGGGGAGAGAGGTGCAAGGGGAGAGAGCAAGAGGTGAGAGAGGGGAGCTAAGGGAAAGAGGAATGAGAGACAGGAACAAGGGGAAGAGCCCAGAGGGGATATACGAGGAGAGAGGGATGGGGGGGGAGCAAGAAGAGCAAGGGACGAGAGAGGTGAGCACGAGTCACGAGGGATGAGAGGGAAGAGAGAACAGCGATTAGCAAGAGGGGAGCAAGAAGAGAGCAAAAGGAGTGGGGGTCTTGGGAGAGGAGGGCGAGATGTGCAAGGGCTAAGAGAGGAAAGCACAAGGATCAAGGGCCAAGAATGAGGGGGAGCAAGAAGTGAGGCCTGAGAGAGGAGAGCTTGGGGATTGAGGGCTGAGAGAGGAGAATGAGATGAGTGAGGAGCAAGGGAGAAAGAAGAGAGAGGTGTGAGGGCCAAGAGAGAGGGGAGCAAGAGGCACAAGGGCCAAGAAAGAGAGGAGCAAGAGATTATTGCGATGGGACCAAGGACCAAGAACCAAGAGAGGAGAGCAGGAAGAGAGCCAAATGACCAAGGGTTGAGGGGGGGGACGAGGAGAGACAGAAGCGCAAGAAGACCCAATAGAGGGGGGAGTGAGAGGCGAGAGGGGAGAGCGAGGGTTGTGAGACACGAGAGAAAAAGGAACAAGGGCTGAGAGGGAGCAGAGCAAAAGGGAAGTGAGGAAAGTGAGGCATGAGAGGGAGGAGAGAGAGAGGAGCAAGGGCTGGGGGCATCCAAGAGAGAGGGAAGCGAGAGGAATGAGGGCTGAGGAGGGGGAGAGCAAGAGGGGAGTGCAACATGTGAGGGCCAAGAAAGAGAGGAGTGAGAGAGGAGCGAGAGGAGAGAGGCATGAGGGCCAAGAGAGAGGGAGGGGAATAAGAGGAGCAAGGGTTAAGAGGGGAGCAGGGGCTGAAGGAGGAAGAAGCAAGATGACCTAGGGCCAAAAGAGAAAGGAGCAAGAGGTGCGCATGATGGGACCACAAGCCAAGAGAGAGGAGAGCAAGAAGGGAGCATTGTGGAGAAGAAATGAGAGCAGAGAGAACAAGAGGACCAAGCGCTGAGAGAGAGGAGAGCTAGAAGCGTGAGGGGGTATGCAAGGAGTAAGGAGCAAGAGACCAAGACAGAAAAGAATGAGCAGTGAGAGGGCTGAGAGAGAGGAGAGCGAGAGGAGCAAAGAACACTGAGAGGGGAACAAGAAGAATGAGGAATGAGGGCCAAAGTGCGGGGGAGTGAGAGGAGTGCCAGAGGAGCAAGGGCCTAGAGAGGGGGGGAGTGACAGGAGAGTGAGAGGAGCAAGGGCTGAGAGTGAGGAGCACAGAGCTGCAAGGAATGAGAGAGGGAGAAGAGCAAGGAGCAAGAGCCAAGGGGAAAGGCAAGCCAAGGGAAGAGGGGAGCAAGAGCCAAGTGGAGGGGAGAGGGGGGATGAGGAGAGAGGTACAAGAGAAGAGAGGTGTGAGAGCCAAGATGAGCCAGAGGAGCAAGGGCCAAGAGAGGAGCAAAAGCCAAGATAGGGGAGCAAAAAGAGAGAGAGAAGCAAGGGCTGAGAGGAACATGGTCTGAGAGTGAGGAGCAAGAGCCAGGAACAAGGAGCGAAAGCAAGGAGTAGGAAGAGACAGCAGCAAAGAGCAAGACCCAAGAATGAGTGATGACCAAGGAGAAGAGAGCCGAGGGAAAGGAGCAAGGGACAAGATGAGAAAGGAGCAAGGAAGGGCTGAGAGAGAAGGGCGTGAGTAGCAAGGGATGAGAACTGAGAGAGTGGAGTGAGTGAGAGGGAAACAAGGACTAGGGGGGCAGGGAGTGCCAAGAGCAAGGAAGCATGACAGAACCAAGGAGTGAGAGCCGAGCAAGAGGATAAAGGAGCAAGCAGCTGAGAGCGAGGAGCACAGAGCCAAGAGAGAGGAGCTATGGCCGAGAGGAGAGAGGAGCGAGAGAGGGCAGAGAGCTAGGACTGAGGTCGAGGGCCACAAGCAAGGAGCGAGGGCTACGAGCAAGGAGCAAGAGGAGCAAGGACCAAGAGGAGAGAGGAGCAAGGACCAAGAGGAGAGAGGAGCAAGGAGAGAGAAGAGGTGTGGGTGGCAGAGATGAGAGCTGAAAGCGAGGAACCAGGAGTGAGAGCCAAGGAGCAGGGAGCAAGAGCAGAGAGAGCGCAACAAGAAATGAGAAGCCTAGAGAGATTAGCATATAGCTGAAAGGAGTGAGAGAGGACCCAAAGAGAGGGGAGCAAGAGGGCCAAGAGAGGGGAGAATGAGAGGGGTGAGGGCCAAGAGACAGGAGAGCGAGAGGGGCAAGGGAGTTGGGATGAGTGAGGCCTGAGAAGTGGGGGGGAGTGACAGCCGAGAGAAGGGAGCGATAGATGAACAATATGGGTGTGGGGAGAGTGAGGTGAGAGTGAGAAGAGGGCAAGAGGAGCAAGGGCCAATAGAGGGGGGAGCAAGAGGACGGTGAGGGAACAAAAAGCAAGGGGAGAGAAGAGCGAGGGTGAGCAAGAGGAGAACAAGAGCAGAGCGAGGGGGAAAGGGAGCAGGACCCGAGAGGGGAGAATGAGAGGAGTGAGGGCCAAGAGAGGAGAGCAACAGGTGTGCAAGAGGAGAGAAGGATGGGGGGGAGAGCTTGAGGAGTGAGGGCCAAGAGAGAGGAAAGCAAGAAGGGAACAAGGGCTGAGAAAAAAGGGCTGAGAGAGGGGTGAGCGAGACAAGTGTAGATAGAGAACGAGGAGAGCAAGAGTGGAGAGGCCTGAACGAGGATCCTTCTTGTGCCTAGAAGGGGCAGAGAGAGGAGCCTGTGAGGGCCAAGACTGGAGAGAGGGCTGGAAGGGCCGAGAGCAAAAGCCAAGAATCATAGAATCATAGAATTGTCCAGGTTGTAAGGGACCTTTAAGATCATCTAGTCCAACCATCAACCTAACTCTGTTAAAAAAAAAACAAACAAAAACATCACTAAACCATGTCACTAAGCACTACGTCAACCCATCTTTTAAATACCTCCAGGGATGGTGACTCTACCGCTTCCCTGGGCAGCCCGTTCCAGGGCTTAATAACCCTTTCTGTGAAGAAATTTTTCCTAATACCCAATCTGAATCTCCCCTGGTACAACTTGAGGCCATTTCCTCTTGCCCTATCACCTGTTACTTGGGAGAAGAGACCAACCCCCACCTCTCTACACCCTCCTTTCAGGTAGTTGTAGAGAACGAGAAGGTCTCCCCTCAGCCTCCTTTTCTCCAGGCTAAACAACCCCAGCTCCCTCAGCTGCTCCTCATAAGACTTACTCTCCAGGACCCTCACCAGCTTCATTGCCCTTCTCTGGACCTGCTCCAGCACCTCAATGTCTTTTTTGTGGTAAGGGACCCAAAACTGGACAGCAGTGCCGAGTACAGGGGGACAATCACCTCTCGGGTCCTACTCACCACACTGTTCCTGATACAGGCCAGGATACCATTGGCCTTCTTGGCCACCTGGGCACACTGCTGGCTCATGTTCAGCCGACAGTCGACCAACACCCCCAGGTCCTTTTCTGCCAGGCAGCTCTCCAGCCACTCTGCCCCCAGCCTGTAGCGCTGCATGGGGTTGTTGTGACCCAAGTGCAGGACCTGGCACTTGGCCTTACTGAAACTCATCCTGTTGGTCTCAGCCCATCAATCCAGCCTGTCCGGATCCCTCTGCAAAGCCTCTCTACCCTCCAGCAGGTCGACACTACCACCCAACTTGGTGTCGTCTGCGAACTTACTGAGGGTGCACTCCATCCCCTCGTCCAGATCATTGATAAAGATGTTAAAGAGAACGGGTCCCAGTACCGAGCCCTGTGGGACATCACTCGTGACTGGCTGCCAACTGGATTTAACTCCATTCACCACCACTCTCTGGGCCCAGCCCTCCAGCCAGTTTATAACCCAGTGGAGAGTATACCCATCTAAGCCATGAGCAGCCAGTTTCTCCAGGAGGATACTGTGGGAGACTGTATCAAAGGCCTTACTAAAGTCAAGGTAAACAACATCCACAGCCTTTCCCTCATCCACCAAGTGGGTCACTTTGTCATAGAAGGAGATCATGCTTGTCAAGCAGGACCTGCCGCTCGTGAACCCGTGCTGGCTGGGCCTGATCACCTGGGCGTCCTTCATGCGCTGCATAATGGCACTCAGGATGATCTGTTGCATGACCTTCCCAGGCACCAAGGTCAGACTGACAGGCCTGGAGTTCCCTGGATCATCCTTCTGACCCTTCTTGTGGATGGGCGTCACATTTGCTAGATGCCAGTCAGCTGGGACCTCCCCAGTTTCCCAGGACTGCTGGTAAATGATGGAGAGTGGCTCAGTGAGCACTTCTGCCAGCTGCCTCAGTACCCTCAGGTGGATCCCATCTGGCTCCATAGACTTGTTTCTGTCTAGGTGCTGGATCAGGTCCCTCACCACTTCCCTTTGGATTACAGGGGCTTCATTCTGCTCCCTGCCCTTATCTGCTAGCTCAGGGGTCTGGGTACTCAGGGGACACCCTACTCCATTACTAAAGACTGAGGCAAAGAAGGCATTAAGTACCTCAGCCTTCTCCTCATCGTTTGTCACTATGTTACCTCCCATATCCAATAGTGGATGGAGGCTGTCCCAAGTCCTCCTCTTGTTACTAATATATTTATAGAATTTCTTTTTGTTGTTTTTAACATCCAAGGCCAGGTTCAGTTCAAGCTGGGCTTTGGACAATCTTTTCCCTACATAACTTTGCTACACCTTTATAATCTTCCTGAGTGGCCTGTCCTTTTTTCCAAAGGCCATAAACTCTCTTTTTTTCCCTGAGCTGTGACCCTATCTCTTTGCTCAGCCAGGCCAGTCTTTTCCCTCGACGGCTCGCTTTACTGCACAGAGGGACGGCCTGCACCTGCGCCTTGAAGACTTCCTCCTTGAAAAACGTCCAGCCTTCCTGGACTCCTTTGCCCTTCAGGGCTGCCTCCCAAGGGACTCTGTCAAGCAGGCTCTTGAAAAGACCAAAGTCTTTAAAGAGAGACTGTAATGCTAAAAACAAGTGTTGCATAAAAACTTGGTCTAATTATATGGAAAAAGTTAGTTCAAGAAGCACTTTTGAGAAACTGCTAGAGGGCAACAGATTATGAATGAGTTTGGATGAAGATCTATGTGACATATGTCCTGGTTTTAGCAACACAGGGCTAATTTCTCTTCTAATGCCTGGGAAAACTGCACTTTTAGAAGACTCTAGTGTCTGAATTTGTGAAAATATTTGCTTTATAGCCAGCTATGGTATGCGGGTTTCAAAGTCTCAGTGTTTTCGAGTTAGCCAGGGGCGGGGATGAGGAGGAGCCAGACACCTGGGCCCTTGACTCAAGCTGGCCAACACGGTTATTCCATACCATCAACGTCACATTCAG
>QJSC01026217.1:21054-46052 GCA_003697955.1 Calidris pygmaea
TTTCACTCCAAATGGACTGAAAACATCATCTCCTGCTGAAGAATCTTTGGGAAGAGCAAGGTTCCTTTTACCCCCAGAACTGAGACGCCCCTGGGACCTGCACCGATCTGGGAGGATCTACAGAATTCAGCATCTGGTCCCCAAAGCAGCGTGACAGCATCGAACATCATCTGGGGAAGGTAAGGGTGAACATTTCCATATGGGACCTTTCTCTGCCCATGGGGACCTCACCTTTCTCTGGGTGTTGGAGGGAGGAAGGGACTGGGAGTTTTGAAGCACAAAGTCCTACCTTTAGAGTAGTCAAAGTGCATTTCCTTTCCGCACGGTTTTGGAGCAGCCTCTCCACAAAGGTGACACTTAGAAATGCCCGGACTTCCAGAAACGACAGCTGCTGGCACGATAAGACGAGCTGTAGTAGCTCATCGTCCAGGCGCTCGTGGTCATTGTTTAATTCCAGTGTTAATTGCTTGAAAAAAGAACAAACACCGTTAGTGCTGCTGACATTTGCTCACATTCCAACCACCGGTATTTTGGGTTTCTATGAGGCCAACTTGACATCAGCCTGACAGCGAAGACTGGCCCAATGGGGATTGCAACTGAACAATGATAATCACAGAATTATAGAATTATAGAATGGTTTGGGTGGGAAAGAACTTTTTAAAGATGATCAAATTCAAACTCCCTGCCCTGGGCAGGGACACCTCCCACCAGAGCAGGTTGCTCCAAGCCCCCTCCAGCCTGCCCTTGAACCCCTCCAGGGATGGGGCAGCCACAGCTTCTCAGGGCAACCTGGGCAGAGGGTCTCACCATCCTCACAGCAAAGAAGTTCTTCCCCACATCTCATCTCCATCTCCCCTCTTTCAGGGTCAAACCCTTCCCCCTCCTCCTAGGGCTCCCCTCCCTCATCAGAGTCCCTCCCCAGCTTTTCTGGAGCCCCTTTAAGGACTGGAAGGCTGCTATAATTTATATTTTGACCAATAATATATAGAATAGCCTGAACCAGACTGTAGTGGGACACCGGAATGGGTTATTTATGGAAATTGCTCTCTGGACGTAACACTGAAGTGGTGAGGAATTGCTTTTGGTGATCACTGCAATGGATAAGGCTTGTTGGATCACTCTGCTTGGCTTTGTGACACTGCAGGGAGATGTCACCTCTGGTTCCCCTACCTGCAGGACATGCCAGTAGGCCGGGAGGAGGTTGGTGATGGTGGGTCTCATTGTCACGTCTGGGTCACCGAAGCTGTAGCTCCGTAGACTGATGCTGCTGACGGGGATCTCCACCAGCAGGATCCTGGCGAGGTGATCGTGCTTCATGATTCTTTCAAAGAAGAAGTTCACGCTCAGTCTAGGGGCTCTCTTGGCCAAGTTTGCCCACGACATGCCCCAGACCACTTGCTCGTGAGGGTCTTGGGAGTGACATTTGATGTTCAAGGTGCGCAGGGAGTGAGCGCTGTGCTCCCGCAGGATGTCCAGCAGTTCGTCAGAGATGCAGTTATAATTGAGGGTCAGGACGACCAGGCTGTGGAACTTGGACATGGTTTGGTGGAACAAGGTGCTGCTGTAGATGGGAAGGTGGAGACCAAAGAAATCCTCCATATTGATTTCAGATAGAGAGCTTTCATTTGTCAAGCAGCTGAGAGAATTCAGAAGCTCACAGCCTTCTTCCAAGGTTACTCTGGCTCCTTTCAAGTTGAGATAATCAAGCCGTTTGCTCATCCTTTTGAGGAAGGTCGATAAGTTAATGAGAAACTGAGCCCTCACTACATTTTTCCACATCAAGCGGTCTAGACCCAGGTACCTGATGCTCAGGGACATTAGGCGATGGTTATGCCTACTGAGGTGTGAAAAAAGACCTCTCATTGTCACTTGAAATTTTTGGGAAAAGTCCATGTCGCATGGATTCCGTAACTTGATCTCAAGGTGCTCCAGATACTGGCCAAATTTCCTGACGTACCACAGCGCGCTTTGCAACTCCAGCATGTCCTCCCTTGAGGGTCGGCCGTAGAATGTGATGGTTCTGCTTCTCCAGAGGGATCCCGAGTGCATGGCCCAGTTCCATTTTCTACAGACCAGGGCGGCATGAGATCTGTCCCTGTCGTCTGACCAGTGGAAGACGCGCCTCAGACAGACATCAGGGAGGTGAGCCCAGGAGCTCTGCTCAGGTTCGTTCTCGTCTTCCATTGGGAGGACACTTTTGCCTTCTCTTTGGGGTGTTGAGCCAAACCTAGAGGGAGCAAGGTGTGGGTGATTGTGCTGCAGTGGACAGAAAGAAGGCTGGTGGGTCGGAAGACCAAGTGGGTGGTGATAAAACATGGAAGTCAACCATCATGATGGCAGAAGTTACCAGTTGCCATGGAGCAGAGAGGTACCGTTTGTGATGTCACCACACCTGGACGTGGGCGAGGGCAAAGAGGCAACACGGCCCACTTGGGTCAAGTCCTTTGGGCCAAGGTGGAGACTCTGAGAAGGCAAAGCAGGCTTGTTTGGTGGCCCCTGTGGCAGGGAAAAATAGTGGCCACAGCCTAAGAAGCCAAGTGCCAGTACGTCTTGTCTCGGGAGGAGTGAGCGAGCGGCTCCCTGGTTCTTTGTTGCCTCCATGATGAGGGGACACGATGACTTCAGCCTGCCTGGCTGAGATGGGATCCATGCGGCCAGAAAAGGCAGAGGAACCTTTGCCCACTTGGTTGGCCAACTTGGTGAAGGGGCTTTCGGCTGACAGGCCACAGGGGGTGGGGTCCACACTGGGGACACCGGTGATGCTGAAAGCAGCAGGGTCAAAAGCCAAGCCCAGCAGAGCAGCACTGGGCACTCCTCTGCCATCTCGGCAGGGGTAGGGGATGGAGATCCACGTGGCAGCAAAGACACAAGAGTTGTCGATGTGCGGGAAACCACAGAAGAGCCTGAGAAGAGTCAGAGAGGAATCAGGGCTTCTCCCCCCAGGAAGGTGGCAAGATCAGAAGCCCAAATGAAGCGCATCTAGAGCAGTGCAGGCATTAGGGGCAGAAACCCAGAGGAGCTCGAAGCTGTTGTGCAGCTGGAAAACTCTGATGTCATTGCAGAAACACGGTGGAATGACTGACACGACTGGAGAGCTGCCATGGCTGCTGTGAACCTTCAAGAAGGGACAGGCATGGAAGGAGAGGCGGTGGGGTAGTCCTGTACATCAGGGAGAGTTTTCACCTTCTGGAGGTTGACAATGGTGATGATGGTTGAGTGTTGACAGGTAAGAACCAGGGGGAACGCCAACAAGGCAGCAGTGGGAGTCCAGTCCAACCACCCAGACCTTCCTGACGCAGCTGGTGAGGATGTCAACTATGGAAGGAAATCCTAAAGGTGCAGGAGCTGGCTGTCCCCATGTGCCAACAGATGGGCCGGAGGGGAAGAGGACCGGCCTGGATGAATAGAGAACTTTGGGTGGAACTCAGGGAAAAATAAAGGAGTTTCTGGCCTTTGGAAGAAGGGGCAGACAAATCAGGAAGTCAACAAGGATGCCGTGAGGTTATGCCAGCGAAAAATGAGCAGGGCCAAAGCCCAGATGGAACTCAATTTGGCCAATGCAGTGAAAGACAATTGAAAATGTTTCTATGAAAACATTGACAACAAAAGGAGGGCTACGGTTTGTCTCCATCCTTTATTGGATGGGGGAGAAAGATGTCTCTTGCTCCGGTAATTTGTTATTGAGTGGGCCCTGCTCAGCACCTCCTCCAGGCACACACTGATGTCTCCTCAGGTGCTCTCTGCCAGAGGCTCCATTCTCTTTCTGGGCCCATATATACCAGAGGGAGCATGGAGTTGAGGCCCTGCATGCCCCAAAGAGAGAGGAGACGTTCAGCAAAGAGACAGGAGGGGAGGCTGGGGCATGGGACACCTCCACCCAGGCTTGGGTCCATCCCTTGGCCATCTGTGCCGCCCAAAGGTGGCCCCTGATGGGGCATGGGGCCCCTGAGCGTCTCAGGATGGCTACAAGATGATGCTGAGGCTCTTGCTCCCCTCAGTGCCCAAGCAAACTTCTCTCCCTTGCATGGAGTCCTTCCGTCTCTGGCTCAGCACTAGGAGAACCCGTTGCACTTCTAGAACCAGCGCTGCCACCAAGGGGCTTGCTGAAGTGGACACCTTGGGGCTGGCAGCGGTGTCTCCAGCAGCCCTTCAGGTAGCTCCAGAGCCGGGCACAGCCCTGACACAGCCATTGTCCTACTGGGCACATCCCCGGCGACCCCCGGCCAAGCTCCCTGTCCTCAGGCTCCCAGAGCTGCTCCCTCTCCCCCCTCTGTGGCCTGGAGAACATCTGTGCCCATGGCTGTGAGGCTGCGGGGGGTGACTCCTCATCTGTGGGGTTCTGCTCCCCTTCCCACCCATACAGCTCTATGGTGCTGCTCCTTTCCAGCCCCATGGAGCTGCTTCTTCCTGCCTGACCCTTCTTCAGCTTCAAGGCCTGGAGGGCGTACACCAACTGTATGAATTGCTCCCCCTTGTCCGTGGCCGTGGCTGGGGGGCTGCCGGGGGGTGGCTGTACATCCATGGGCTTCTGCACCCTGTCCCTGCTCTCCAGCTCCATGGGGCTCCTCCTGCCAGGCCCCACACTGCTCTTCCTCCCCAGTTCCCCATCTTCAGCCTCGTCCATGTCCTCTGCACCAAGGTGCGGGGGCTTCACTCTGGCCCCCGGCTGCTCCCGTGTCTCCATCCTGCCAAGGGAATGGGAGGGCTCCCTGGGGGGGGTCCCACCACAGGTCCCCATTGCCCCTTGCTGCTGGGCCAGCTTCGCTTGCAGGGTCCCACAACACTGCTTGGTCACCTCCTGTTGGGCCTGGAGAGCGTGGAGGAGCTCCAGCATCAGCTCCCCCTTGCCTGTGGCCACGGCTGGGGGGCTGCCGGGGGAGGACAGGGAGTCCATGGAGGCCTTTGGGGCCCTCGGGGATGGGCCCTCCCTGCTTGACGCCTCCACACTGTCCCTGCAGAGGAGAAGAGAAAAGAGACCCCACTGCACCCCCGGATCCCAGTGGGACCCCCTCCTTGGCAGGGCTGCCCAGCGCAGGCAGGAGCAGGGACAGGGTGAGGGTCTGGGGCAGGAGCTGGGGGATCCCCCACACTCACTGCATCCCTGGAGGTTACCTGGAGTTCTCCCCTCCTCCAAACCCTGGTGGAGAAGCTGTGGATGGAGAGGATGGAGTGAGCTCAGGGCTGCCATGGGGTGCCGGCCGTTTGCCGGGCACTGGGTGGTGGGACCACTCACTGCTCCGCTCCTGCAACCGGGCTCTCGCCAACCTCATCCCATGCTGCACCTTCTTCCACTGGCTCTTCAGGATCTCCCAGAGCTGGGGGAGAGAGGAGAAGATCTTGCCCCTTGCCACAGCCACTCACACCACCCCATGCCATGGTGTGATGTGGTAGCCACCTACCCAGAGCCACTTAGTCAATAGGATGAAAGACCAGATGCCAAGCAGCACCACAACCATCAGGGTCAAGGCCAACTGAGCCAGGAAGTCAGCCCACTCCATTGGGCTGACTGGCTCCAGTGTGACCGCTGTGCTCTAAGTCACCAGCACAGGCTTGTGATGTGGCTCCCCGGTGACCTTCTGGGTCCCCAGTGATGTTCTGGGACCCCCAGCACCATGCGGTGGTGGAGGAGGAGGTGGCAGTCTGCCCAGATGACACCAGACTGCCGTGCCCAGCGCCCCGCATCCCCGTTTCATAGTAGGGCAGGGGGCACACATCCACCTTTGTGACATCACGAGTGTCACGGTTTGAGGTAAAACAGAATCATAGAATCATTCAGGTTGGAAAAGACCCTTGGGATCATCAAGTCCAACCATCTACCCTACTTCGCAAAGTTCTCCCCTACCCATATCCCCCAACACCACATCTAAACGATTCTTAAACTCATCCAAGGATGGTGACTCAACCACCTCCCTGGGCAGCCTATTCCAGTGTCTGACCACTCTTTCTGTGAAGAATTTCTTCCTAATGTCCAGTCTAAACCTACCCTGTTGCAGCTTGAAGCCATTCCCTCTTGTTCTATCGCTAATTACCTGTGAGAAGAGACCAGCACCAACTTTCTCTTCGGTAATTTTCCTCGCATACCAGCTGCAGCTACAGTCCACCCTGGAAACTTTTCGGTTTTGATACCTTTCCTTAGTGTGTGAACAACGCTGTATTTTTAATACAAGTTTTCACTTCCAAGTCACTTGAGTGATTATTCCACGCGTGGTCATCCTGTCAGCTTCCTGAACATATCTTAAATGTACATACCTAAAATCATAAAAAAAATCTTAAAATCAATATATAAAATCATAGAATCATAGAATTCTCAAGGTTGGAAGGGACCTTTATGGTCATGGAGTCACAGAATCACAGAATCACCTGGGGTTGGAAGGGATCTCTGGAGATCATCCAGTCCCACCCCCTGCCAAAGCAGGGCCACCCAGAGCAGGTCCCACAGGAACGTGTCCAGGGGGGGTTTGAATGTCTCCAGAGAAGGAGACTCCACCACCTCCCTGGGCAGCCTCTGCCAGGGCTCTGCCACCCTCACAGGAAAGAACTTCCTCCTCATGTTGACATGGAACTTCTTATATTCAAGTTTGTGCCCATTTCCCCTTGCCCTGTCCATGGGCACCACTGGAAAAAGCCTGGCCCCATCCTCCTGACACCCACCCTTGAAGGATTTATAGGTGTTGATCAGATCCCCCCTCAGCCTTCTCTTCTCCAGACTAAAAAGACCCAAGTCCCTCAGCCTTTCCTCAGCAGAGAGATGCTCCAGTCCCTCATCATCCTCGCAGCCTCTGCTGTCCCCTCTCCAGCAGTTCCCTGTCCTTCTGGAACTGGGGAGTCCAGAACTGGTCCCAGGGCTCCAGCTGGGGCCTCCCCAGGGCAGAGCAGAGCAGAGGGGCAGGATGACCTCCCTCCACCTGATGCTCACACTCTTCCTGATGCCCCCCAGGAGACCATTGACCTTCTTGGCCACCAGGGCCCATTGGTGGGTCATGGGCATCCTGTTCCCCACCAGGACTCCCAGGTCTTTCTCCTCAGAGCTGCTCTCCAGCAGGTCATCCTCAACCTCTCCTGGGGTCAATGGGGTTATTCCTCCTCAGGTGCACACCCTGCACTTGCCCTTCTTGAAGTTCATCAGGTTCCTCTCTGCCCATGGTCTCACACAAGAGGATTAACTTGAACATGGCGGCTTCCTCCTGTGTGGCTCCAACGGCAGCTTTCCCTTCAAAATCCCCCACTTCAACCTGGTGAGAGCCCTGTGGGACCCTGCCAGCCATCCATGGCCACCCCAGCACCACGGCATCACCCACGTTCAGCCCCTGTGGGCTGGGTGACTTCTCCTCCGCATCCTTCAGCCGGGAGAAGGGACCAATCCTCAGCACCCTCAGCTGCACCGGGGTCCCCATCGCGGCCTCCTCCCTCTGCCCAGGGGGGACCTGACACTGCTTCGAGTGGGACAGGGGGCACAAGGTTCCCCAGGGGTGCTGGTGGCCAGGCATCCCGTGTGAGGGACCACCAGTCCAAGGGTGACCCAGAGGTGAGGGTTGATGACGCCAGCCTCTCCAGATGAGAAGAACCAGGAACACCAGAGCATCCTAGAAGGAATCTCCTGGCCCCTAGTGCTATGGCAACTGGGTGCTTGCCCCCCCAAGACCCCCACTGTGAGTCCTCCAAGCAGTGGCTGGGGAGCGGGGAGGGATGGATGTCCCCCCCCCACCAGCACCATCGACGCCTCTGTGCCACCCATGTCACAACCACCCCGTCCTCAGCAGTGTGATGGAGGGGTGGGGATGGTGTCAGTGTGAGCACCATGTCCCGGTGCAGCAGGTAAAGGCAGAGCCCGCGGTGGGATTAAAACACCCCGATTAAAGCAACAGCAACGTATCCAATGGAGAGGTAAAAATAACCCCCTGCACCAGGACAGGTTGGGGGTGACCTGCTGGAGAGCAGCTCTGAGGAGAAAGACCTGGGAGTCCACGTGGACAATAGGATGACCATGAGCCAACAACGTGCCCTGGTGGCCAAGAAGGCCAATGGCATCCTGGGAGGCATCAAGAAGAGTGTGAGCAGCAGGTGGAGGGAGGTCATCCTGCCCCTCTGCTCTGCCCTGGGGAGGCCCCAGCTGGAGCACTGGGACCAGTTCCAGAAGGACAGGGAACTGCTGGAGAGGGGACAGCAGAGGCTACAAAGATGATGAGGGGCCTGGAGCATCTCCGTTATGAGGAAAGGCTGAGGGACTTGGGGCTGTTCAGTCTGGAGAAGAGAAGGCTGAGGGGGGAATCTGATCAACACCTATAAATCTTTCAAGGGTGGGTGTCAGGAGGATGGGGCCGGTCTTTTTTCAGTGGTGCCCAGGGACAGGACAAGAGGAAATTGGCACAAACTTGAACATAAGAAGTTCCTTCTGAACATGAGGAGGAACTTCTTTCCTGTGAGGGTGGCAGAGCCCTGGCAGAGGCTGCCCAGGGACGTGGTGGAGTCTCCTCCTCTAGAAACGTTCAAACCCCACCTGGACACGTTCCTGTGGGACCTGCTCTGGGTGGGACCTGCTCTGGCAGGAGGTTGGACAAGATGATCTCCAGAGGTCCCTTCCAACCCCACGTGATTCTGTGATTCTGGGGGTGTCCTGATTGTTCCCCAAAGCCGTGCTGCAAGGCAGCTCTGGGTGCTCTGGGTGTTTGGAGAGAGGGGGGGGAAACGATAAAAATAACCAGGAGGGAGGAGGTGGGGGCTGGATCTGTGCCTGGGCCATCCTAGCCAGGGCTGCTAAAAAAAGAAAAAGTGACACTTATCACCCCTCCGGCCACAAACGGAGGGACGCCGGGAGTCGGAGTGCTGGGGGGGGGGACAGGGAGCAGCACCCCAACCCTGTGCCTGCAGCAGAGAGAAGGTAACACTTCTCGCCGGGGTTCTCGGAGGGGTTCCTCCAGGTTGGGGACCTGTGGGCTTCCCGGGGCCATGCCACCCCATCTATTGGCAGGGTTTAAGGCAAGTGACAGGGTCAGGGACTCGGCCGGTGCCAGGGTTGGGGTCCCAGACTGTACCAGGGTCGGGGTCTCAGCCAGTACCAGGGTTGGGGTCTCAGTTGGTGCCTGGAGGTGTGCTGAGCAGGGTGCCCCTGGCCAAGGATGGACCTGGAAGTGATTACCCCCATCCTGCCCCCCCTGCTTCTCTCCACAGACCTTCCCAGGCCCCACTGTCCTCCCCGAGCTGATCCGGCTCTTGGTCTTCCACCTTCCCAGTTGCTTTGGGGGGAGACCGGTTTCCTTCCCTGGCCATGGCACTGCAGTGGCTGGGGGCTTCCTCTGGGGGCCATGGAATTACAGAGTAGTTTGGGTGGGAAGGGACCTTAAAGCCTCCCCAGTGCCATCCAGGGACACCTCCCACCACACCAGGTTGCTCCAAGTCCCCTCCAACCTGCCCTTGAACCCCTCCAGGGATGGGGCAGCCACAGCTTCTCGGGGCAACCTGGGCCAGGCTCTCACCACCCTCCCACCAAACAAGTTCTTCCCCACATCTCAGCTCCATCTCCCCTCTTTCAGGGTCAAACCCTTCCCCCTCCTCCTAGGGCTCCCCTCCCTCATCCAGAGTCCCTCCCCAGCTTTCCTGTAGCCCCATTTAGAGACTGGAAGGGGCTCCAAATTCTCCCCGGAGCCTTCTCTTCTCCAGGCTGAACCCCCACAACTCTCTCAGCCTGTCCTCCCAGCAGAGGGGCTCCAGTCCTCCCAGCATCTCCATGGCCCTCCGATGGACCCTTTCCAACAGGTCCATGTCCATGGAGCACCTGGTGCTGGGATTGGTGCTGCTGGCTGGGACACTGGCCGCCGGCAACCCCCTGAACATCAAGGCCGTCGAGGAGAAGGTGCTGGACATGGCCCCCACCACCTTCGACGACCAGTACAGGGGCTGCAGCCACATGATGGAGAAGGAGCTGGGGGAGCTCAACCGCACCGAGTTCACCACCAACAGCATCTACGCCGAGTACTGGACCAAGGCTGCTGCCGAATGGCGGAACCGGGGGGTTCGTGTCCCCCAGCCACCAGCGCTGCAGACGGAGCATGCGGTGGCCCTCCTGGCGTACACCCTGCATGGAGGTTTTTACCAGACCTTCAACGCGGCCGTGCGTGAGGCTGGGCGCTCCCGCAGGGAATACCTGGACAAATTCCACTTCAAGACGCTGCATTTCCTCATGACCCAGGCCCTGAACATCCTGCAGAACGCCCAGTCCCGCCGCTGCCACCAGGTCTACCGGGGGGTCCAGGGCATCCGCTTCACCGCCCGGCGCCAAGATCTCGTCCGCTTCGGCCAATTCACCTCCACCTCCCTCCGGAACAAGAGCGCCCTGGACTTTGGCCAGGACACCTTCTTCTCGGTCTACACCTGCTACGGCGTCCCCATCAGGAACTTCTCCTTCTACCCCAACGAGGACGAGGTCCTCATCCCACCCTTCGAGAGATTCAAGGTCACCAACATCACCAAACACGGGGACAGAGCCTGCATCCAGCTCCACTCCTGGGACACATTCAGCACTTACAACTGTGAATGGGTGAAAGGTGACATCCCCTGTGACGTCCCTCCATCCCCTGGGATGGTCCCTCGATCTTCAGGATGGTCCCTCTAACTCCCAGTACATTGCCTACATCCCCTGGGATGGTTCCTCTGTCCCCTGGGATGGTTCCTCTGTCCCCTGGGATGGTCCCTCCTCCCCCAGAATGGTCCTTCCATCCTCTGAGATGGTTCCTCCATGCCCTGGGATGCTCCCTCCATCACTCTGGAATGGTCTCTCCATCCTCAGAACATCACTCCATCCTCTGGATGGTGCCTCCATCACCCGGAATGGTTCACTCATGCCCCAGGATGGTCCCTCCATCCCCAGGAACGGTCTCTCCATCCTTGGGATGGTTGCCCCATCCTCCAAGATGGTCTCTCCAACCCCCGGGATGGTCCCTCCATTGCCTGGGACAGTCCCTCCATCCTTGGGACAGTCCCTCCATCCCCTGAGTCAGTCATTCCATTCCCTGGAATGGCTCCTCCGTTCCCTGGGACATTTCCTTCATCCTTGGGATGGTCCCACCATCCCTCGGGACAGTCTCTCCATCCTTGGGATGGTCCCTCCATCCCTGTGGATGGTCACTCCATTCCCTGGGTCGGTCCATCCATTCCCTGGAACGGTCCCTTCCCGCCACCAGGGGACAGGGGAAGGGGGTTGCCCCATCCCACCAGCTCTGCTGGGAGAGGGAGACCTCGATCGTGGGGAGGGGGATGAGGGGAGCTTATCTTCAGCTGGGCGTTCTTGCACGTCTCCCACCTGTTCTCCCCAGGGTTTGCACTGGGGGCCCTTGGTAGCATAGCACAGCATGACACGGGGCAGGAAGAGCATGGAACAGCATGGCACGGTATGGCGTGGTGGGGGGCATCACGGCACAGCACGGCATGGCACAAGACAGCTTGGCATGTTATGGCATGGCATGGCACGGCACAGCATGACATTACATGGCACAGCATGGGACGGCAGAGCGTGGCACGGCTCGGCTGGTGAAACCTGGGCAGCAGCACATTAAAGGGAACTCACCTGGGGCTGGAGGAGGAGGAGGAAGAGGTGGGGGGTGGATGGACACAACTGGAGGAAACCATCGAGAATAGAGGAAAACATCGAGATTAAACAAAGGAGCTCTGACAGGAACCATCCTCTTTGCACAACCCCAGCCCTTTCCGAGAAATACCAGCGCTTTCAGGAACAGAGAAAGGGGCTCGTGGGAAAGTGGGATGGACCAAGAGGGCTGTGACCATCGCGCTGACCACCGCTGAGATATAAACCCTTCCCCAAGGGTGCCCGTCTCACCCCGGGGCAGGGTTAGACCCAGACAAGGGCTGCAGGGAAGCTCCTCCATCCCCGGGCGAGAAGCGGCAGCAGAGAACCCTGCGGGACGCGTCTGGGGGTGAAACGTCGGGGCTTGGAGCAGCGGGAGGGTTTGTCCAGCCCAGGAGAGCTCTGCAAACCCCACTGCGGGCGTCACACACGGCTCCCGGGCAATTCACAGCAGGTTCCAGGGATTTGGGCTCCTTCCTCCCGGCAGGTGGGGAACCAGGGTTTGCCCAAGGACCCCCCCAGAAACCGTGGGGGAACATGAGGGGGCTGCAGCCGTGCGGGGACCAGGGTGCTGCCCCCCACACACCCCCACTGTGAGTCCTCCAAGCAGTGCCTGGGGAGCGGGGAGGGACACCAGCTGCCACCACCGTCAATGCCTCCTTGTCACAACCTTTGCCATTTTCAGAGCAGAGGGGCTCCAGCCATTGGAGCATCTCCATGGCCCTCCAATGGACCCTTTCCAACAGGTCCACATCCATGGAGCACCTGGTGCTGGCATTGGTGTTGTTTGCTGGGACCCTGGCCGCCGGCAACCCCCTGCTAAACCTGGGGCGCATCAGGGAGATCAGGCTGGACATGGCCTGCACCTCCTTCGATGACCAGTACCAGGGCTGTGACCACGAGATGGAGGAGGAGCTGGGGGAGCTCAACCACACCGAGTTCAAAAACAACAAAATCTACGCCAAGTTCTGGACCCAGGCTGTTGCCGAATGGTGGAACAAGGAGGATCGTGTCCTCAAGCCACGGGCGCTGCGGACGGAGCACGCGGTGGCACTCATGGCGTACAGCCTGGAGATCCACCAGAGCGAACAGCTGTACAACAAGTTCGATGCAGCCGTGCGTGTGGCCGGGAGCTCCCGCAGGGAATACCTGCACAACTTCCAGTTCAAGGTGCTGCACTTCCTCCTGACCCAGGCTGTGAAAATCCTGCACAAACCCCGGACATGCTTCAACGTCTTCCGGGGCATCAGAGGCATCCGCTTCAGCGCTGAAAAGCATGATCCCGTCCGCTTCGGCCAATTCGCCTCCAGCTCCCTCAATGAGACGGTAGCCAGGAGGTTCGGCAACGACACCTTCTTCTTCGTGAACACCTGCTATGGCGTTCCCATCCAGAAATTCTCCTTCATCCCCGAAGAGGAGGAGGTCCTCATCCCACCCTTTGAGAGATTTGAGGTCACCGGCATCAGACAAGTTGGGACGAGTACCCACATCCATCTCCAGTCCAAGGGCATATTGAGCATCTACAACTGCGAATGGGTGAAAGGTGACATCCCCCGTGACGGTCCCTCCATCCCCCTGTGGTGGTCCCTCCATCCCTGGGACGATTACCCCATCCCCCAGGATGGTCCCTCCATCCCCTGGGTGGTCCCTCCATCCCTGGGACGGTCCCTCCATCCCCCTGTGATGGTCCCACCATCCCTAGGACGATCACTCCATCCCTGGGACGATCACTCCATACCCTGGGTTGCCCCCTCCATCCACCAGGAGGGTCCCTCCATCCCTTGGGACAGTCCCTCCCCACCACTGGGTTCAGGGAATGGAGGCAGGGGGTGGCCCTGTCCCACCAGCTCTGCCAGGAGAGGGGGACCTCAATCATGGGGAGGGGGATGGGGTGGCTTGCCTTCAGGCACACGTCCTTGCACGTCTCCCACCTGCTCCCCATGGGGTTTGCAATGGTGGCCCTTGTTGGCACAGCACAGCATGGCATGGGGCAGGACAGGGTGGCACAGAGTGGCATGGGGGGACAACAGCATGGCACAGCATGGCATGGAACAGCATGGGATGTTGTGACACAGCATGGCATGGCATGGCTTGGTGGGGGAAAGCATGGCACGTTGTGGCACAGCGTGGCCGTGGCGAGGAGCCTGCAGGGCCCCTCCAGACGTTGTTGGTCTGTTTGGCAGAGAAACGATGCAAGGACCAGCCGTGTGACTTCAGCGCAGGTGAGCCCGGAGCCCCCACTGCCAATGGGGGGGTGACCCCTGGCTGGGTCCCCCCTGGCTGACACTCACCCACCCCAATCTCTGACACACACCCCCAGGCAGGACCATCCTCGGGGACCCCCTGCTCCTCTGGGGGCTCCTCCTGGCAGCCACGGCCCTGGGAGCCACGGGGGGACCCTGAGCCCCAATGCCACCGCACCACGGCGAGAGAGAGGGGTCCAGGATGGAAGACACCAGCGTCATCGGGATGGTGGGATGGGAGGGGACAGCATTTGGGGCTGGGGGCATGGGGACAGCCCCGCTGCAGCCCCCGTCCCCAGCTGAAGCCCTGCCACGGTGCCACCCATCCTGGGATGTGCCCCCAACCCTGGGGACACATTGGGTACCTTGGGCAGAGCTGCTTTTGGATGCAGNGGGTCCAGGATGGAAGACACCAGCGTCATCGGGATGGTGGGATGGGAGGGGACAGCATTTGGGGCTGGGGGCATGGGGACAGCCCCGCTGCAGCCCCCGTCCCCAGCTGAAGCCCTGCCACGGTGCCACCCATCCTGGGATGTGCCCCCAACCCTGGGGACACATTGGGTACCTTGGGCAGAGCTGCTTTTGGATGCAGCTGAGCATGGGATGTCCCCCCCAGGGATGGGGGTGGCCGTGGGTTTTGGGGGGATGCAGCAGGGCTGCCTTTGGGGGTGTCCCTGCCCAGCCGACTGTTCCCGCCTTGCCTTCCCCCCTGGCTCCCAGAGGAATAAAGACTCGCTGTGCAACGGGGGTGTCTCCAGGGGTTCCTTGCATCTCCCTGGGCTGGGGGGCAGCACGTGGGGGGCTGCAGCCCCCTCCCCACATCCCCACTCCTCCCACATCCACAGCATCCTGTAGAGTGATGCCCATTCCCCAGATCCTGCTCAAGGTATCTGGGGGAGGTGTCTCCTGCCGGGGTCTGGCCCCTGCCTCTCCCATGGCCAGCCCTGGGGGTCACAGCCCCCCCAGAACTCAGGGGAGAAGGGAGGGGGTTGGCACCAGCCACCCCAGCCCCAGTTCCCAAGAGCAGGGTCCCACCAGGACAAGACGGGGTGGGGGACTGCCCCATGGAGCAGCACGTGGGGCTCAGCAGAGCCGTGCTGGGGGACAGCCCTGACCCCCCTGGGAGCAGAAGGGGACACAATGGGTCCAGCTCCCCGGGGGCACCGAGCCCCAGGGCTCCCCTCCTCCTCCAGTGCAGGGTGCAGCCGTGGGGCTGGGCATCCCTGGGGCAGGACCGTGGCTCTCCAGCCCCTCACCGGGGCAGGGGCAGGGATGGATCCTCCAGCCCATCTTCTTGCCCCCCACCATTTAGCTCTTGCTCAGCATCCATGAGATCCCCTCTCACTCTGCTCTTCTCCAGCTGAACAGCCCCACGTCCCTCAGCCTTTCCTCAGCAGAGAGATGCTCCAGTCCCTCATCATCCTCGCAGCCTCTGCTGTCCCCTCTCCAGCAGTTCCCTGTCCCTCTGGAACTGGGGAGCCCAGAACTGGTCCCAGTGCTCCAGATGTGGCCTCCCCAGGGCAGAGCAGAGCAGAGCAGAGGGGCAGGATGACCTCCCTCCACCTGTTGGCCACGCTCTTCTTGATGCCCCCCAGGAGACCATTGGCCTCCTTGGCCACCAGGGCACATCGGTGGCTTGTGGGTTCCCCCCAACCTCTCCTGGTCCATGGGGTTATTCCTCCCCCGGGGCAGGACCTCCCTGCTCTTGCCCTCCTTGGATTTCATCTCTCCCCCCAACTCTACTCGCCCCACGGCTGCCCCCTGCGCCCACGGGCAGCCCCGTCCCCAGGACACGGGTGACACTGGGCAGCCTTGATGAGCTTTAATAAACCCTGGGCTCCCCCATTTGGCTGCGGGCAGGTCCTGGGGCCGGCCCGGCCATCGCCTGGGCTCGGGGCACCAGGAGCCCCAGGCAGAGCGGGGCCGGCAGACGAGGGGCCGTGCAGACCCCCCCGGCGGGGCACGGAGACAGCCCTCCACGGAGAGGTCCCGTCCCCAGGCAGCGGTGCAGGGGACCCGCACCACGGGGCGCTCACCCGTCACCAGTTGCTCCCCGCTCTCAGCCCAGGCCCCCACTTCGGATGGGGTCAGGGCTGGGGCCAAGGCTGGGAGCGGGCACCACAGCCACTGGTGGCCACGCCGAGGGGGCTGAGGACCACACAGGTGAAGTTGGTGTGAAGGTGCCGGCAGCCAAAGGAGTCCAAGTGCAGACCCATGACCGGAGGAAACCATCGAGGCTAATCAANTTGCTCCCCGCTCTCAGCCCAGGCCCCCACTTCGGATGGGGTCAGGGCTGGGGCCAAGGCTGGGAGCGGGCACCACAGCCACTGGTGGCCACGCCGAGGGGGCTGAGGACCACACAGGTGAAGTTGGTGTGAAGGTGCCGGCAGCCAAAGGAGTCCAAGTGCAGACCCATGACCGGAGGAAACCATCGAGGCTAATCAAAGGCACTCACATGGGAACCATCCCCGTTGCACAATCCCAGCCCTGAGAAGGTCCCGTGCCTTCCACAAATAGAGGAAGGGGCTCCTGGGGCGGTAAGGTGGACCACGAGGGCTACAAAATTATGAGGGACCTGGAGCATCTCTCTTACGAGGAAAGGCTGAGGGACTGGGGTCTTCTTAGTCTGGAGAAGAGAAGGCTGAGGGGGGATCTGATGAACACCTATAAATCCTTATAGGGAGGTTGTCAGGAGGATGGGGACAGGCTTTTTTCAGTGGTTCCCAGGGACAGGAAAGAGGAAATGAGCACAAACGTGAATATAAGAAGTTCCTCCTAAACATCACGGAATCACGGAATTGTCAGAGTTGGAAGAGACCTCTAGAGACCATCTGGTCCAACTCCCCTGCTAAAGCAGAAACGCCCAGAGCACATCACTCAGGAGCATCCAGGTGGGGCTTGAAGATCTCCAGAGAAGGGGACTCCACACCCTCCCTGGGCAGCCTGTTCCAGTGCTCCGTCACCCTCACCCCAAAGAAGTTTTTTCTCATATTTGAATGGAACTTTCTGTGTTCCAGCTTGAGCCTGTTGCCCCTCATCCTATCGCTGGAAACCACTGAAAAGAGTCCAGCTCCAACATCCTTCAACTCACCCTTTAGATACTTATAAACATAAATAAGGTCTCCCCTCAGTCTTCACTTGTCCAGGCTAAAGAGCCCCAGCTCCTTGAGCCTTTCCTCGTAAGGGAGATGCTCCAATCCCTCCATCATCTCTGTTGCCCTACGCTGGACTCTCTCCAGCAGTTCCCTGTCCCTCTTGAACTGGGGAGCCCAGAACTGGACGCAGGATTCCAGTTGTGGCCTCACCAGTGCAGAGCAGAGGGGGAGAATGACCTCCCTCGACCTGCTGGCCACACTCTGAGAAGGAACTTCTTCCCTTTGAGGGTGGCAGAGCCCCAGAAGAAGCTGCTCAAGGAGGTGGTGGAGTCTACTTCTCTGGAGACATTCAAACCTCTCCTGGACACATTCCTCTGCAACCTGCTCTGGGTGGACCTGCTTTGGTAGGGACTTGGACTGGATGATCTCCAGAGGTCCCTTCCAACCCCACAGCATTCTGTGATTCTATGATATTGTGACCATCGCACCAGCCACCGCTGAGACACAAACCCTTCCCCGAGGGTACCTGTCTCACCCCGGGGCAGGGTTAGACTCAGACGGGGCAGCGGCTGCAGGGAAGCTCCTCCATCCCTGGGCGAGAAGCGGCAGCAGAGAACCCTCCGGGAGGGTTTTGGGGTGAAATGTTGGGGCTTGGAGCAGCGGGAGGGTTTGTCCAGCCCAGGAGAGCTCTGCAAACCCCACTGCGGGCGTCACACACGGCTCCCGGGCAATTCACAGCAGGTTCCAGGGATTTGGGCTCCTTCCTCCCGGCAGGTGGGGAACCAGGGTTTGTCCAAGGACCCCCAGAAACCGTGGGGGAACATGAGGGGGCTGCAGCCGTGCGGGGACCAGGGTGCTGCCCCCCACACACCCCCACTGTGAGTCCTCCAAGCAGTGCCTGGGGAGCGGGGAGGGACAAATGCCCCCTCTGCCACCACCCCCATCTATGCCTCTATGTCACCCATGTCACAAACTTCCCCATCCTTATAGCAGAGGGGCTCCAGCCATTGGAGCATCTCCATGGCCCTCCAATGGACCCTTTCCAACAGGTCCATGTCCGTGGAGCGTCTGGTGCTGGGATTGGTGCTGTTGGCTGGGTCTCTGGCCGCCATCAACCTCTGGCTCCTCCAGGCTGTCGAGAAGGTGCTGGACATGGCCTGCACCTCCTTCAATGAACAGTACCAGGGCTGCAGCCCCAAGATGAAGGAGGAGCTGGGAGACCTCAACAACACAGAGTTCACCAACAACAGCATCTACGCCAAGTACTGGACCCAGGCTGCTGACATATGGTGGAAGAAGGAAGGTTGTGTCCCTCAGCCACCGGCACTGTGGACGGAGCACGCGATGGCCCTCATGGTGTACACCCTGCAGGAACTCCTGTACAAGGAGTTCAACAGGACTGTGTGTGAGGCTGGGAGCTCCTGCAGGAAATAGCTGGACAAATTCCACTTCAAGGTGCTTAATTTCCTCCTGCCCCAGGCCCTGAGGAGGAAGGTAAGGGTGAACATTTCCATATGGGACCTTTCTCTGGCCATGGGGACCTCACCTTTCTCTGGGTGTTGGAGGGAGGAAGGGACTGGGAGTTTTGAAGCACAAAGTCCTACCTTTAGAGTAGTCAAAGTGCATTTCCTTTCCGCACGGTTTTGGAGCAGCCTCTCCACAAAGGTGACACTTAGAAATGCCCGGACTTCCAGAAACGACAGCCGCTGGCACGATAAGACGAGCTGTAGTAGCTCATCGTCCAGGCGCTCGTGGTCATTGTTTAATTCCAGTGTTAATTGCTTGAAAAAAGAACAAACACCGTTAGTGCTGCTGANCACAGGAGGCCCCTTCCCAAGTCCCCCATTTTAATGCCTGGAGGGTAAACTCGTCTCTTGCTGTAAAGGTCTCTCCCTTTCAGAGGCACCGCTGTCAAGATCCAAACCCCTTCCTGGTGCCCTCCCAAGGATCCCTTTGTTGCTCGTGGATGGCACGGGGTGGTCTTCTCTCTCCCCCTGGTTTACACCATTGGGTAGATGACAACAAAATAATGAAGCTCTGAGTCAATCAGGGATTTGAACCTCCTGTAGATGTCACGCAGGAGCCGATCCTCCTCACTGGTCTCTTGTCGGGCTGTGAATATCCTGACCTGTGGGCACGAACGACAGTCGTGTCTCTCGGGTGCATGGAGCTGGCCCAGCCCGTGACAACTCGTGACAAGAAGAAGCTGCTGTGGTTAATGAGGGATCTAGAGGAGCAAAATGCCTTGGTTTGGACTGAAATCTGGAGGAGTTACCATTTTCACTCCAAATGGACTGAAAACATCATCTCCTGCTGAAGAATCTTTGGGAAGAGCAAGGTTCCTTTTACCCCCAGAACTGAGACGCCCCTGGGACCTGCACCAATCTGGGAGGATCTACAGAATTCAGCATCTGGTCCCCAAAGCAGCGTGACAGCATCGAACATCATCTGGGGAAGGTAAGGGTGAACATTTCCATATGGGACCTTTCTCTGCCCATGGGGACCTCACCTTTCTCTGGGTGTTGGAGGGAGGAAGGGACTGGGAGTTTTGAAGCACAAAGTCCTACCTTTAGAGTAGTCAAAGTGCATTTCCTTTCCGCACGGTTTTGGAGCAGCCTCTCCACAAAGGTGACACTTAGAAATGCCCGGACTTCCAGAAACGACAGCCGCTGGCACGATAAGACGAGCTGTAGTAGCTCATCATCCAGGCGCTCGTGGTCATTGTTTAATTCCAGTGTTAATTGCTTGAAAAAAGAACAAACACCGTTAGTGCTGCTGAGCAGAGCCGGTGAGGGCAGTGACGAGAATTCAATGAACAAGTTTCCCAACGTTCCCAGCAGGAGATCAATTCTGTACCTTGACGTGAGCAGGGAACCCCTTCTGTGTTACACCAAGAGAACATGCGACAGTGATCCCCACTCTCCCGTGGAGATGGGGGGCCCGTGTGCATTAAAGACCATCCTAAGAGATAGACAACTTCTATTACCCTTAGAAGATGCGACACCCACAGGTCACATCATGATCTTATTTGACCAATTGGAAATTATCCCCCATGGGAGAGTAGATCCAAAGACAATTTCNAGACCCACCATCAGCCCACCACTGACAAACCCACCATTGACCCATGTCCCTCAGCACCACCTCTGCCCGGCTCCAAAATCCCTCCAGGGCTGGCGACTCCACCACTGCCCTGGGCAGCCTCTGCCAAGGCTTCACAACCCTTTCCAGGAAGAAATTCTTCCCAAGCTCCATCCTCAACCTCCCCTGGGGCAACTTGAGGCCGTTTCCTCTTGTCCCATGGGCTGTTCCTTGGGAGAAGAGACCAACCCCCCCTGGCTACACCCTCCTTTCAGGGAGTTGGAGAGAGCCAGAAGGTCTCCCCTCAGCCTCCTTTTCTCCAGGCTCAACACCCCCAGCTCCCTCAGACGCTCCTCACAAGACTTGTGCTCCAGACCCCTCCCCAGCTCCGTTGCCCTTCTCTGGACACGCTCCAGTCCCTCAAGGTCTTTCCTGATGGGATGCACCCAAAACTGGACCCAGCCCTCGAGGTCCCAGCAAATCTCAGACCGTGTGCTTCCCTCAGGTGTGCAAAGAACTGATGCTCATTGACATGGGTCAGCTGTTGCCCACACTTAATGACACATCCTCAGTGACACCAACGGGCTTTGAAATGGGCACCACTCGATTTACATCTGTGTAAGACACTTGTGCTTGGCCAAAAGGGAGCAAAGCCTTCAGTGCAGGCTGTAAGCAAACAAGGGCTGCAGAGTCTTGTCCTCAATCACAGATTTCCCCCCAAAAGGGAGGGCTTCAGAAAAGTCTGAAAGGGTAAGAGTTTTTAGTTATTGAATGTGAAGTTGTCTAGCCAAATATGCCTAGGGCTTTCTTACAAAGAAGTTTTTCTGCCTGCAAAGTCCTTTTTGCTGACAGCTGACATTCCAACCACCAGTATTTCGGGTAGTTGGGCTTTTTTAGGAGGGCAACCTGACATCAACCTGACAGTGAAGATTGGCCCAATGGGGATCACAACTAGTCAATGATAATCACAGAATCATAGAATCAGAGAGTGGTTTGGTTTGGAAGGGACGTTAAAGACCATCCAGTGCCACCCCCTGCCCTGGGCAGGGACACCTCCCACCAGAGCAGGTTGCTCCAAGCCCTCTCCAACCTGCCCTTGAACCCCTCCAGGGATGGGGCAGCCACAGCTTCTTGGGGCAACCTGGGCCAGGCTCTCACCACCCTCCCACCAAACAAGTTCTTCCCCACATCTCAGCTCCATCTCCCCTCTTTCAGGGTCAAACCCTTCCCCCTCCTCCTAGGGCTCCCCTCCCTCATCAAGAGTCCCTCCCCAGCTTTCCTGGAGCACCCCCACTTTAGGGACTGGAAGGGGCTCCAAGGTCTCCCCGGAGCCTTCTCTTCTCCAGGCTGAACCCCCCCAACTCTCTCAGCCCCCCCTCCCAGCAGAGGGGCTCCAGCCATTGCAACATCTCCTCTGGTGCGCCAATGGACCCCTTCCAACAGATCCATTTCCATGGAGTGTCTGGTGCTGGGATTGGTTCTGCTGGATGGGGCTCTGGCCACTGGCAACCCCCTGCACAGGCGAGACCCGGAGCCCACCAAGGAGATGAGGCTGGACATGGCCCCCACCAACTTTGACGACCAGTACCGGGGCTGCGGCCGCATGATGGAGGAGGAGCTGGGGGAGGGCTTCATGTCCCCCAGATGCCGGCTACGCTGTGCCATGAAATGTCACGCTGTGCTGTGCCATGTCATGCCATGCCATAACGTGCCAAGATGTCCTGTGCCCTGTTGTCCCCCACCATGCCACACCATGCGCTGTGCCACGCTGCCCCCCCCATGTCACTCTATGCCGTGCTGTTCCTACCCCATGCCACGTTGTGCCGTGGACACTTAAAGAGAAGCCACCAGTGGTGGAGGAGGAGGAAGGGGTAGGGGGGGACACAAAAAATTGCCAGAAACGAAAGGTTAAATGGAGGTTAAACAAAATTTCTCACAGTGAGCGACTTCGCACATCCCCTTTGCACAAGCACAGCCCTTTATGAGAAGGTCTTGTCCCTTCCAGGAAGAGAGAAATGGGCTGTCGGTGCGGTAGGGTGGCTCATGAGGGCTGTGACCATCGCGCTGACCACCGCTGAGACACAAACCCTTCCCCGAGGGTGCCCGTCTCCCCCCGGGGCAGGGTTAGACCCAGACCAGGGCTGCAGGGAAGCTCCTCCATCCCCGGGCGAGAAGCGGCAGCAGAGAACCCTGCGGGACGGTTTTGGGGTGAAACGTCGGGGCTTGGAGCAGCGGGAGGGTTTGTCCAGCCCAGGAGAGCTCTGCAAACCCCACTGCGGGCGTCACACACGGCTCCCGGGCAATTCACAGCAGGTTCCAGGGATTTGGGCTCCTTCCTCCCGGCAGGTGGGGAACCAGGGTTTGTCCAAGGACCCCCAGAAACCGTGGGGGAACATGAGGGGGCTGCAGCCGTGTGGGGACCAGGGTGCTGCCCCCCACACACCCCCCTGTGAGTCCTCCAAGCAGTGCCTGGGGAGCGGGGAGGGACAAATGCCCCCTCTGCCACCACTGTCAATGCCTCCTTGTCACAACCTTCCCCGTCATCAGAGCAGAGGGGCTCCAGCCATTGGAGCATCTCCATGGCCCTCCAATGGACCCTTTCCAACAGGTCCACATCCATGGAGCACCTGCTGCTGGGATTGGTGTTGTTTGCTGGGACCCTGGCCGCCGGCAACCCCCTGCAGGACCTGGGGCCCATCAAGGAGAAGGTGCTGGACATGGCCCTCACCTCCTTCGATGACCAGTACCAGGGCTGCATGTGCATGATGGAGGAGGAGCTGGGGGAGCTCAACCACACCGAGTTCGCCAAAAAGAGCATCTACGCCAAGTTCTGGACCCTGGCTGCTGCCGAATGGCGGACAAAGGAGGATCATGTCCCCAAGCCACCAGCGCTGCGGACAGAGCACGCGGTGGCACTCATGGCGTACAGCCTGGAGATCCACGAGAACAACGAACAGCTGTACAAGGAGTTCGATGCAGCCGTGCGCGAGGCCGGGAGCTCCCTCAGGGAATACCTGGACAACTTCCAGTTCAAGGCCCTGCACTTCCTCCTGACCCAGGCTGTGAAAATCCTGCACAAACCCCGGACATGCTTCAACGTCTTCCGGGGCGTCGGAGGCATCCGCTTCAGCGCCTGGCACCATGATCTCGTCCGCTTCGGCCAATTCGCCTCCAGCTCCCTCAATAAGAAGAAAGCCATGGACAAATTCGGCAACGACACCTTCTTCTTTGTGAAGACCTGCTATGGCGTTCCCATCTGGAACTTCTCCTTCTTCCCCAAAGAGGAGGAGGTCCTCATCCCACCCTACGAGAGATTTGAGGTCACCGGCATCACCCAAGATGGAACGAGTACCCACATCCATCTCCAGTCCAAGGGCATATTGAGCATCTACAACTGCGAATGGGTGAAAGGTGACATCCCCCGTGACGGTCCCTCCATCCCCCTGTGGTGGTCCCGCCATCCCTGGGACGATTACTCCATCCCCCAGGATGGTCCCTCCATCACCTGGATGGTCCCTCCATCCCTGGGACGGTCTCTCCATCCCCGGGACGGTCCCTCCATCCCCCTGTGATGGTCCCACCATCCCTGGGACAATCACTCCATCCCCTGGGTTGCCCCCTCCATCCACCAGGAGGGTCCCTCCATCCCTTGGGACAGTCCCTCCCCACCACTGGGTTCAGGGAATGGAGGCAGGGGGTGGCCCTGTCCCACCAGCTCTGCCAGGAGAGGGGGACCTCAATCGTGGGGAGGAGGAGGGGGGGTCTGGTCTTCAGGCACACGTCCTTGCACGTCTCCCACCTGCTCCCCATGGGGTTTGCAATGGTGGCCCTTGTTGGCACGGGACAGGACAGAGTGGCACAGTGTGGCATGGGGGGGGAACAGCATGGCACAGCACGGCACAGCACAGCATGGAACAGCATGGCATGGCATGGCATGGCATGGGGGGGGAAAGCAGGGCATGTATTGGCACAGCACGGCACGTTGTGGCACAGCGTGGCCGTGGCGAGGAGCCTGCAGGGCCCCTCCAGACGTTGTTGGTCTCTTTGGCAGAGAAACGATGCAAGGACCAGCCGTGTGACTTCAGCGCAGGTGAGCCCGGAGCCCCCACTGCCAATGGGGGGGTGTCCCCTGGCTGGGTCCCCCCGACTGACACTCACCCTCCCCAATCTCTGACCCCTCCCCTCCCCCAGGCAGGACCATCCTCGGGGACCCCCTGCTCCTCTGGGGGCTCCTCCTGGCAGCCACGGCCCTGGGAGCCGCGGGGGGACCCTGAGCCCCGATGCCACCGCACCACGGCGAGAGAGAGGGGTCCAGGATGGAAGACACCAGCATCATCGGGATGGTGGGATGGGAGGGGACAGCATTTGGGGCTGGGGGCATGGGGACAGCCCCGCTGCAGCCCCCGTCCCCAGCTGAAGCCCTGCCATGGTGCCACCCATCCTGGGATGTGCCCCCAGCCCTGGGGACACGTTGGGTACCTTCGGCAGAGCTGCTTTTGGATGCAGCTGAGCGTGGGGTGTGTCCCCCAGGGATGGGGGTGGCCGTGGGTTTTGGGGGGATGCAGCAGGGCTGCCTTTGGGGGTGTCCCTGCCCAGCCGACTGTTCCCACCTTGCCTTCCCCCCTGGCTCCCAGAGGAATAAAGACTCGCTGTGCAACGGGGGTGTTTCCAGGGGATCCTTGCAGCTCCCTGGGCTGGGGGGCAGCACGTGGGGGGCTGCAGCCCCCTCCCACATCCCCACTCCTCCCACATCCACAGCATCCTGTAGAGTGATGCCCATTCCCCAGATCCTGCTCAAGGTATCTGGGGGAGGTGTCTCCTGCCGGGGTCTGGCCCCTGCCTCTCCCATGGCCACCCCTGGGGGTCACAGCCCCCCCAGAACTCAGGGGAGAAGGGAGGGGGTTGGCACCAGCCACCCCAGCCCCAGTTCCCAAGAGCAGGGTCCCACCAGGACAAGACGGGGTGGGGGACTGCCCCATGGAGCAGCACGTGGGGCTCAGCAGA
>QJSC01026218.1:0-24851 GCA_003697955.1 Calidris pygmaea
AATCATAGAATCATAGAATGGTTAGGGTTGGAAGGGACCTCAAAGATCATCTAGTTCCAACCCCCCTGCCATGGGCAGGGACACCTCCCACTAGATCAGGTTGCTCAAGGCCCCATCCAGCCTGGCCTTGAACACTTCCAGGGATGGGGCATCCACAACCTCCCTGGGCAACCTGTTCCAGTGTCTCACCACCCTCACCTCTCACCTGGCCTTGGCCTTGAGTCACAGGTCCCTAGCTGGGATTGAGCCGGGGGGGGAGGGGTGGACGGGACATGCCTACAGCTACATTTAGATACGGCTCAGCCCTCCTGGATCCACAGGGGGATAGATGCAGTCCTTGCCTGACGTTAGCAGTGGGATAGTCTGTATAATAATGCTGTGCCCTGGCTCAGGTTCTCCCTCTCCCCACCAGCCTCAGAGATGAGTGACCCCAAGAAACAAGCTGTTTATGACCAGTATGGGGAGGAAGGTAAGTGGACAAGAACTGCTACTCGAAGGCAGGGTGCTTAGTCCAAATAAGCTTTTATAGGTGAGGGAGTGTTTTCACACTCTCAGTGCACCTGGAGTTGTCCTCATGATTCATGCCTTCCTCCAAAATGGGGCTGATAGTTGCAGAATCTGGGAGAGCAAAGGCTCTGCCAATACCAGAAATCACCTCTCAACCCGCTCCTAACCCGGGCTGCTCCATTTTTCCACCCTGCTTCCCAGGATGGCCAAGTTCTCCCTGCCCTCTGCCCCAAAGCCCAGCAGCCGGCTGATACGATGGAAGTGGAAGGAGCTCACCACCTGGGTCATACCTGGGGTAATTTGTTAGCAACCTTTTAATTAACCTAAATTTCCCAGTGGAGAAGTATTGCTTTCACCTGCATTTTTCCCCGCATTTGGGCACTGGTCTCGCTGTCCTCCCCAGTAAAGGATTCAAAGCTTTTCCCAATTTAAGTAAAAGGTCCTTGTTTTGAACCCAAGCAGCTGCTGTTGTCTGGGGGTTGGCACAGAGGAGGAGAGCCATTCCACCACAGATGGCCTTATTAGTTGAAGATGGAAGAGCGCAACCCCATTTGAGGAGAGCATCAAATAGCATCTACATTAATCAGCCCAGGGCTTGGGTGCTTAAAAGAGCATGAGGTCTGGCAGGAACAGGCTGCTGGGTAGAAGTCCCAGCCCTTCTTGTGGGGCCAGTGGGCAAGTGCATCCCTTAACAAGCCACCAGCAGAAGTAACTAGTGGTGAGTTAATTCTTAACCCATTAGTTATGTCAGGGCTATGTTGGATGCACCCAAGCCACATGATTTGCTGTGGTGTAAAATGAGAAGAGGTTGTCTCAAGTGGGAATCCAGCCTTCCTCTGGAGGTGCCGCTGAAATCAAACCCTGCTTGGGCTGGCATCACAGGATTAAAGGTGAAGCCTCCTGGCTGTACAGTCTGTTAGGGACAGAGACTCTCCAGATCCCCATCACCAAAGACAGCTAAAATAAGAGCGAGTTAAGGAGGGAGGGAAGAGCAACCCCCTCCTCTCAGCAGGATGGGGAATACCAGCAAAACCAAACCACATAGGCGTTTTGGGGAACTGGCAGAAAGCCAGGGCAGAAATAGGATGAAAGATGTGAAAAGGTTTTCTGGCTGGAGAGAGGGGGACAGAGATGCTGCTGAGCTGGCCAGACCCATCGCAGGACAGAGACTCCCATTCACCTCTCAGGCGGTGACTTCCAGACCAGTCATGGTTCATGGCCCCATGCACCTTTCATTTCCCATCAGATGCCTTTTATGGAGCAATATGTCCTGGGGATCAGCATTTCGAGGGGCTTCTGGTTCCCACAGGCTGGGGTGAGCAAGATGAAGTGAAAGATCCCCCCACCCCAGGATAGAAACTTCATTGATCAGAAAAGATCCCCAGACTTGCCCGCTCTGTGCTTGTCCCACTCCTATCTCCTGCTGCAGGGGGCTGGCATGAGGGACAGTCCATCAGAAATAGCCCTTCACTGTCAACGGTGTGCCCTGAAAATAGTCCTTGAGCTAGGCTTGGCTTAACCCTTCCTGGGCCCTCCTGGTAAAAAAATAGCCTTGCAGAGCATGTGTGATCTCTTTGGAGGCCACTTGTTGTGTGCCTTGGCTACTTGGGACTTTGGGGGGAAACTTGCAGTGATGAAAGGCCCTGCCCAAGGTCTGGCAGGGGAGTTTCCCACGGGAATGGTTGCCAAAAGATCCAAACCTTGAACTTACCTGACATTTTATACAGTCTGTAAACAGAGAGCTGTATCCCTCCCACTGTGTGCTGACCTGGAGGTCTGCTGACCTCCACCTGCTCTGCCACCAAGAGTCATGGTCTTTCGCTGAGCTCAAAGCCTTTTCTCACATACTGGACGTGATGCTCCTGGACTGCAGCCATTGGCGCAGTCCAAAAGACAGAGCTATTTGGGCAGAAGGGAGCCTGCCCATGGGGAAAAATGGAGATGGGCTGGTCAGGAAACGTTTTAAATGAAAAGACCATGAATTGGGTGGAGAAAACCAAGCAAGCGCTCAGTTGGGTTAGTTGGGACAAATCCTGAGTGGCTTTTGAGCTTGCTGGGTGTAGGGACAGGACTGCGTGTCATGGGTTGGAGTGGTGCCTTCCTGACCCACGGTCTCCACAGGTGGCTGGGCTGGAGGGGGTGACCTGCACCTCCAGGAGCTGCTGGAAGGGCTGCCTGGAGCCAGCAGAGACCATGCTGTGTCTGTGTGGAAAGTATGGTCCCAGCACAGCATCTGCCTGCAGGAAGCATTAATGTCATGTCTTCCCCCTTCTCTTCCAGGTCTCAAAACTGGAGGTGGCTCTTCAGGTAGCTCAGGGAACACTTTTCACTACACCTTCCATGGAGACTCCCATTCCACCTTTGCATCTTTCTTTGGAGGCTCCAACCCTTTTGATATCTTCTTTGCTAGCAGCTGCTCCCAGGTGTTCAATGGTTTTGACCAGGAAGATATGGATATTGATGATGATGATGACCCTTTCAGTGCCTTCAGTCGGTTTGGCTTCAACGGCATTAATGGGGTTCACCAACGGCACCAGGAGTCCCTGCACACACGGAGAAAGGTCCAAGACCCACCTGTCATCCATGACCTCAAGGTGTCCCTGGAAGAGATTTACCATGGCTCCACCAAGAGGATGAAGATCACCCGCAGAAGGCTCAATGCTGATGGCCGGACCATGCAGACTGAGGACAAGATCCTAAACATTGTCATCAAACAGGGTTGGAAGGAGGGAACCAAAATCACATTCCCCAAAGAAGGGGATGCCACCCCAGACAACATGCCCGCTGACATCATCTTCATCCTCAAGGACAAGCCTCACTCACACTTCAAGAGGGATGGGACGAACATGATCTACACTGCAAACATCAGTCTTAAAGAAATGGGTATCAGTGGGAAATTCTGTGGGATGGGAGGTGGTGCTGGGTCATGGCATGTGGAGCCAAGAAGGGAGTCAGTTCTTGTCCTGGGCTGATGAGGAAGGACCAGATAGGTTGTGAGAGACATGAGCAAAGACCCCTGCAGAGACCAGCTCATGCTTGGTTTTGGAGATGCTCAACCTCTGTGCCAGGTGTAGGACATGGGTGCTGCAGTCCCTGCTGAATGCACCTTGCTTCTTGAGCCAATACAGGTGGTATTTACCCATTTTCTCCCTTCCCCATATGTCTTGTCCTTCTATTTTAGTGTATTCACATTTGGAAGAGAGCCCAGATCCTCTGTAGGAACAAGAGAAACCGCAAGTTTGCTGGCATGAGTTTGGTCCCTACTTATTCTTGTAGACGAGCCTGCTGTGGCTTAGGTACTGTCCAGGATAGTGCTGAGTACCTCTCCCCATGGACAGAGAGCAGGATCATGCAGAGAAAGGTGGTACCTCACCCTCGCTGAGCAATGCTTTAGCCAAAACCAGCTGTTTTCTGTGGTTCTGGCTTCCCTAGATAAAAAAAAACAAATAAACGAAATATTAAGGTAATGAGCAAAACCCAACACATCCAGGCTGTCAGTCCTGGAGGTCACAGTGGGGCTGGATGCATCAGAGCCAGCAAGCTGGGAGAAGAAGGAGAGATTACCCAAGTACAAGATGTGCCATTCACCGCTGCTGCTGTATAACTACCTTTTAATAAATCCCAGCTGGCAGTTGCATTTAACATTGAGGTTTTTAGCAGCTGCCATTTGCTGTTCCTTTCAGACTGTAGACGCTGTCTGTCTTCTTAATGAGCTGATTTTTTTTTCTGAAGACAGATTTATGTTCTCAAATGCATTTAATAGAAATAAGCTCTATGGGCCAGACCTGGGGGTAGGGAAACATGAGCTCGTTAGCATGCCAGCAAGTCAGGAGAGCTTTGTGATGGCTCTCTGTCCCAGGTGTACTGGGGGCAAGGGGCAGCCACATGGATCAGGCAGACCTGGGTGCTCCTGGAGCAAACACATCTCAGGTTAACCTGCAGACTCAGGAGCTGAATTTCCTTCATGGTGCAAAGTGCAGAGGTTTATTCCTGTGGTGGCTGGATCCCCTGGCCACTCCAGAAATACTCAGGAGAGGCTGCCTTATTTATGGAGTCATACATGCCATATCTCAGATAATTCCTTCTGTGCATTCCCACATTTGTAAAATTAATCCCAAGTTGGCTGTCCTGATGTCCAGACCATGTTAGCCCAGGTTCACACACTGCTCAGGCTGGAGGGACTGTCACCTGGAGTTACCCTTTGAGCAGCAAGTGGAGAAACCTGCTTTGGCCCATTGTGCTATTGCACCAGAAGTGCTGGTGCTGGGCCCAGGGAAACACTGGATCTGCCATGCTGAGCAATTCCCCAGCTGCCTCACACACGTGGGGCACCTGTGATCTCCATCCAGCTGCCTGTGAGCAAGGAGTTCATGCTGGCATTTGGTTTGCACAATACAGTCACAAAGAGAGACCGGTGGAAATTGTTGGTCTGGGCAAACTCCTTGTCTCTTTGAGCTGGACTGTCTGGTCTCTGTCCTCCCCCTCTACAATCCCAATGTGCTGGGTGTCCTCAGGGAGCTGCTGGCCTGGCTGCAATCAGCAGCCTGCTGCTTGCCAGAGTAGGGTGATACTTTGCTGCTTTTATCTTCCATGAGAAGTAGCTTAAGTGTTCTGGAGCACGAGCAGATGCTGGGAGCTCCCCGACTCCATATGCCACCATCTCTGTATGTAACAGAGCGCCTAGCGGTACAACCTCTTCATCACCTGAGCCTATGGCTGTAGCCTTAGGCGCTCTCCTTGCACCCTTCCTCCTTGTGAGTCTGCCTTTTTTAGCCTGAGCTTTAGTTGTTTCTGCTGCCACAAGAGCAGTACAGCACAGTGCTGGCAGGCAGAGCTGGTGGGTAATGGGACTTAAGGAAAAAAAAGGAGGGTTTACCACCTTTGGAAGAAGGGACAGGCAACTCGGGAGGAGTACAGAGATCTCATTAGGTTATACAGAGAGAAAATTAGGAAGGCAAAAGCCCAGCTGGAGTTCAACTTGGCCACTAGTATAAGGGACAACAAAAAAGTTTTTATAAATACATTAAAAATAAAAAGAGAGCCAGGGAGAATGTCCATCCCTTACTGGATGCAGGGGGAAACATTGCAACCAAGGATGAGGAGAAGGCTGAGATACTTAATGCCTTCTTTACCTCCGTCCTCAATAGTCAGACCAGCTACCCCCAGGGTGTTCAGCCTCCTGAGCTGGAAGATAAGGATGGAGAGCAGAACAATCCCCGATAATCCAGGAAGAAGTAGTTAATGCTTCTGCACCTAGACCCGCATAAGTCTATGGGGCCGGATGGGATTCACCCAAGGGTACTCAAGGAGCTGGCGGGAGAGCTCACCAAGCCTCTCTCCATTATCTATCAACAATCCTGGTCAACAGGGGAGGTACCAGACGACTGGAGGGTGGCCAATGTGACCCCTACCTACAATGGCCGGAAGGAGGATCCGGGGAACTACAGGCCTGTCAGCCTGACCTCGGTACCGGGAAAGATCATGGAGAGGATCATCTTGAGTGAGCTCTCATGGCAAGTGCAGGACAGCCAAGGGATCAGGGCCACCCAGCATGGGTTTATGAAAGGGATGTCTTGCTTAACCAACCTGATCTCTTTCTATGACCATGTGACCCGCTTTCTCAATGAGGGGAAGGCTGTGGACATTGTCTACCTGGTAAGGCCTTTGACACTGTCCCCCACAGCGTTCTCCTGGAGAAGCTGGCGAATCATGGCATAGACAAGTGTACTCTTCACTGTGTAAAAACCTGGCTGGATGGCCGTGCCCAGAGAGTTGTGATTAATGGGGTGAAATCTTATTGGTGGCCGGTCACCAGTGGTGTCCCTCAGGGCTCAGTTTTGGGGCCAGTCTTGTTTAATATCTTTATTGATGATCTAGATAAGGGGATGGAGTGCACCCTCAGTAAGTTTGCAGATGACACCAAACTAGGTGGGAGTGTTGATCCGCTTGAGGGTCGGAAGGCTCTACAGAGGGACCTGGACAGACTGGATCAATGGGCCAAGGCCAATGGGATGAGGTTCAATGAGGCCAAGTTCCGGGTCCTGCATTTTGGTCACAACAACCCCAGGCAACGCTACAGGCTTGGGGAAGAGTGGATGGAAAGATGCCCAGCAGAAAAAGACCTAGGAGTGTTGGTGGACAGCAGGCTTAACATGAGCCAGCAGTGTGCCCAGGTGGCCAAGAAGGCCAATGGCATCCTGGCCTGTATCAGGAATAGTGTGGCCAGCAGGAGCAGGGAAGTGATGGTGCCTCTGTACTCAGCAGTGGTGAGGCCTCACCTTGAGTACTGTGTTCAGTTCTGGGCCCCTCACTACAGGAAGGACATCCAGCTGCTGGAGCGTGTCCAGAGGAGAGCCACCAAGCTGGTGAGGGGTCTAGAGAACAAGTCATACAAGGAGAGGCTGAGGGAACTGGGCATGTTTAGTTTGGAGAAGAGGAGGCTGAGGGGGGACCTCATCGCCCTCTACAACTACCTGAAAGGAGGTTGTAGAGAGGTGGGTGTTGGCCTCTTCTCCCAAGGGAATAATGACAGGACCAGAGGAAATGGTCTGAAGTTGCGGCAGGGAAGGGTTAGATTAGATATTAGGAAGAATTACTTTACTGAGAGGGTGGTCAGGCACTGGAACAGCCTGCCCAGGGAGGTGGTGGAGTCACCATCCCTGGAGGTATTTAAGAAACGTGTAGATGTGGCACTTCAGGGCATGCTCTAGTGCCTGGGATTGTAGGGATTTTTTTTGTGTGTGTATGGTTAGACTCGGTGATCTCAGAGGGCCTTTCCAACCATGACAATTCTGTGATTCTGTGCTGTGACCTGACTTGTGACCATGCTGGAGACCCCTTGCCAGCACCCTGCCTGCCACAGGGAACAACACTCCCAGTTCTCAGGCTGGGGGCAGTGAGGAGAACAGCATCCTCCTCCATCCCACAGACCCCTCCACAGAGCAACCTGGGGAGGCAACGCCCTCCCAGCGCTCACATCCTGGCCCTGCTGGGTGCCACATCCACCCAGCCGGGGGTGGCACAGGGTGGTTGCTGCCTGGTGGGTGCCACTGCCCAGCTGCTGCCAAAGCCAGAGGTGTGAGAGGGCTTCTCCAGAAATTTGTGGGCTGCGGGAAAGTTTCTCTTCTTAAAATTACAGGTGCACATCACAATGGGAGGTTGAGAGAGGGAGGAGTAACACTACTCTGCCAGGAGCTGCCTCTCCTGGGAGGCAGATCTTCAGGCTCAGCTGCCTGCCTAGCGTCTGCCCTCAGCAGCCACCTGCTTTGCATCTTTTACCTGGAGTCACCTTCCTCAAAGCATCCATGCATCAGCACCCAGCTGAGATGCAACTAGTGGTGACATTCCCCCCCCCCCCCCGGCTTCACTGTGAGCAGAGGAGGACCCACCACTGACCTAGATAAAGCTCAGCTATCAAACCCGTGGTGATTTAATACCTAGGGATAAACTGAGCCTCTTTCTAGGATGCAGGGCAGTTCTGTGGTTACTGGTGTTACTTCAGCAACCAGTTTCCCAAATGCCAATGAAGTTGGGCAAGAAGAATGAAAAACAGGAACATACAGCAGAAGAGCCATTGCCTCTGGTTCTTGTGTCTTGGCTTTAGGAAGGAAACATTAAGATCCCATCTGCCTTCACTGTTATTGCCTGCTCCTGCTTGCATCCCTCTGCTTGCCTTGTCTATGTGCTCCCATAGGTAGATCCCACTCTCCTTCCTATTTTATGGCCAGAGACATCCTTTTCCTGGCACACGTGGACTCATGCAGCCCTCCATGGTGCATGATGGTGGGCACCAACAAGCAGGAGGGCTCCAGCATCCTTGGGTGAGCATGGGGCAGAAATGCATTGACACGAGGAGACTGTCATTCACTTCCCCTCCAGCCTGCTGGAGATCCAGCCAAGCACTCGCTGCTTGCATGGCAATGGGCATCCTCCTGCACCCAGAAAAGCTCTTCCTGGGAGGAAGCTCCTCCCTGTGCAGAGGAGCTGTGCAAGGAGATGGCCTCAGCTCTCCTGTTCTCCACTCACCAGAGCCCAAGAGCTGGCCCTGACATGGTTTCCACTGTGATGGCTCAGCTGCAGAAGCTGCAACCATTGGCACTGAGCCAGTTGCTGCTCTGCCAACAGAGGCTTTTCCTGGGGAGGGGCCTGCAGAACATCCTCCCATCTACCCCAGAAACAGCAAATCGCATCCTCCTCCCCTTCCTTTGCAGGGTGTTTGGTTGAGAGGGGAGAACGGAAGGGCTGGGACCCCCCAGGACTCGGCTCTGAGGGGTGAGTGCTTTGCATGCTGGGCAAAAATGAGCATGTGGCAGCCCTCTGCTTGGGACGCTCCAGGCTATACCCCTGCAAACCCACCTCCCTGCCTGCCTCCCCCGAAGCATTGTTCTCCCTTTCCGAAAGTCTGGAGACAATCCTGCCCACATGTACGCCAGAGCTGAGTTATTTAAGGATACAAGGATTTTCTTGCTGCATTCCTGCGTCACATGGCTCACTAATGCAGGCCAGCTTGCAGCTGCTGCAGCACCCACCACCCTGGCTGCTGCCAGTGGCTGGGGTACAGCAGGGTGGCACCCGCGAAAATGGCTCCTGGCTTTACAACAGGGACTGGTGATGGGGACCAGCCTCTCTGGGACCTCAGCTTCCAGGAAAGCCCCTGGCAGCTGCTCTGCCATCCTGTGCCGGCATAACCTTTTGGGGGCTGTTGGTTGAAGGTGGCAGGACGTGGGCTCTGCTATAGATAACCCCCAGCACCAGGCAGAACTGCTGGGCTCTGGAGGCTGACAGCTGATGAACTGTGGTGGCATCCAATGATCTCAGCTGGATTTTCAGCTGCCTGAAGTTGGGCCATGAGGCTGGGGAAGGGAAGGAGCTAAATTTAGCCTGTCCCATTGCTTCGAGTGGCCAGGTGCTTGCTGGTGGTGTTTCCCCAGGGAGCCCAGGAGATGGGTAGGGTCCTTCCCTCCATGAGGCTGGGGCACCCCTCTCCTGAGACACCTCTCCTGCATGGCTCCTGCAGCCCAGTTTGGCCAGCATCAACTGCACTGCTCATGGGCATCATTCAAACAGAGCCGGGCAGTTTAACCCAGGGAGTAGCCGGTGGGGGGATGGGGTGGCATTAGCTGGCGGGGATGGTTTTGGGTGGCAGCCCCATCTGACAGTGTGTCCCCCTCTTCTTCCCATAGGCCTTATGCGGCTGCACTGTGAACATTCCCACCATTGAAGGGTGGGTGATCCCACTGCCCTGCAACATCATCAAAGCTGGGGACAGTGAAGAGATCTGCGCGGGGAGGGGCTGCCCTTCTCCAAGGCCCCCAGCCAGCGAGGAGACTTGATTGTGGAGTTCAAAATCCACTTCCCGGACAGAATAGCTCCCCAGAAGAGACAGATTCTCAAGCAACATCTCCCATGCTCCTAGAGCCCAGGGACTCTCCTCCAGGCAGCAATACTTCAAACGCACATGCTGCAGCATCTGGCCTGCATGGAGCAGAGGTGCTAGAGCACTTTCAAATGCAAACACCCTCCCCCCACTTTCCCAAATTCCCATCCAATCCATCCCACCCCCCCATCCCTCTTGGCCCATTTTCTATTCTGGCAATGGGGAGGCTCCTGCCCTGCTGGTCACAGCTCGCCTGGCTGCCAAACTTTTTAATTTTCCCCAGAAGTCCAGCTTTTCCACCTTGCACAAGCAAGTAGCATAGGTCCTTTGCCCAGAGAGGTGCATCATGTTCTGGGTTTTTATGTTACCTGCTTTTCAGGCCAGTTTTCCCATGAGAGGCTGGACTTGTTGGGGTTCGGCACAGTGTAAATAGGACTCCACAGGACCTCATATTCCCACTGTTTTCTCTTCCCCTCTTTGATACTTACTGCTGTTCAGGGTCTCAGCTGTACTGCAGTGCCAGAGACTGTCCCACACACATAGGGCAAAAGGGATTGCTCCTGCCTGCAGTGGCCCCCCTGGAGCCTGACTATTTCTAACCTGGGACAGGCACCAAGTCCAACCACAGTCCGTACTCCTGTGCCAAGCCTACAACTGAGCCTCAGCTGTGTCAAACAATGTAAAGCACTTGGGGATGGCCCCTTCCAGCCTGGTGCCTGAGGGCAACCTCTGCCTGCAGAGCCCCAGCAAGCAGAAGGGGGGGCAAGCCCAAGGTGGAGCTTTCTTGATCAGATATGTTAAGTTTGCATTGCTGGTTTATTTTGTTTGGTTGGCATTTTTAATATTCATATATAGAGAGAGCTCATTAGATAAACTCCATAAGGGTTTTTCTCTGCCTGTTTTGGGGCTCCTGGAGTGATGCACCGTGTGTGTGCACACATGTGTGTATATGTATGTATGTACCACAAACCTGGGTGCAAGAGCAGAGCCAAGCACAAGCAGAGCTATGGTTTTCACTAGTGTTTGCATTCAACCTTCGGGATTTTACTAGGAAGAGAAATGCACGTTTATATTTTTCTACAGGGACAATTAATTCAGGAGATATTTCTGGGTGCTAGAGTGGAACTGGGAGACAAGGCAATCTGGCTTTGTTTTTAAATGCATTTTTTTAAAACCTTAGGATTTTCATCAGGAGAATTTTTATCGTTCTTACCTTTCTTGGCCCACTCTGCCTTGTGCCAGATTTTCTCCTGGGAAGGGCTCCATGGAGTGGGAGTCATGTTTGACCTGACTTTGTACAGGTCCTCTTCCACTTACAGCATCGCTGAGAAAACCTCTGCCAAAATATTCCCCCATGACAGGAATCCTTTTTTTAAAGAGGAATCACTGACTTGAAACAGGGGGTCCTTTGGGGAGGGGAGGGATTGGGAGTGTGGGGCATCCATCAGGGCTAGGTGTACATCTGTACATTGTATCATATGAGGCAGGGAGGCTGATTGGTGCTGCAGCTCTGGCACAGAGTGGAGACGCATTAGGCACTGCTTGCTTAATTTATCGCCCTGTTCAACCAGTGAGGGTGTGCCACTGGTCCACTGAACTCTGTGGAGTTCAACATAGAGAAACCTGGTTGACACTGCTGGAGTGAGAAGATAGGTCAGCATGCAGATGCAAGATGCTTTCTTTTTTCTCAGTTTCAATAAAACTGAAATGTTTTATAGTGTTGGGGTTCTGTAATTAATTTATTTTTTTAATGTCAGTATTGAGAGAAAAATATAAAAAAAAAATATACCTCCTTGGGGTGTGTTGTGATGGGAGATGCTAGGGCTGTGCTTGCCCTTGGCCTGGGTGCAGGCAGCAGGGCCAGAGAAGGGGCTTCGCCCCCCACCAGCAGCAGGGGAACCCTGTCAGGGCTCTGCATCCCCTTGGGGGCTCCCAGGACACAGCTGACACTGGCAGCAGGAGCTAGCCAAGGAGAGTCTGTGAGTGGTGGGGTGGTACAGGGGGGGTTGGGACAGTGATGGCAAGCTCCTTGCTGGCAGAGGCTGCCTGAGGGGGCTGGAGGGGCCCTGGGGCTGTACAAGAGTAGCACACATTGCACTCAGGGACATTCCTGGAAAACAGACCAGGAAAAATGTTTGCCTTTAAGTTGCCAAGCAGGAGCAGCTGAAAGGGCAGGCAATGCAAGCAAAAACCCACAGATATTGTGCCTTGGGAAGGGCCTGGGCACAGGCTGCCAAACCCCAAATGGGAGACATATCTCATTGCCCCCTCCCAGGTGAGAGCTCAGGGCCATGAAATCACCCCACAACAAACTAACCCTGAAGCCCACACAGCAGACAGGACTGGGAGCAGCTAAAGGGCTGGACAGACTGGGGAGGGGGTAGAGTCCACACAGGCACCCCCAGCCTAGACAGGGCTGCCTACAGGGAGGGGGATGCTCCTGGGGCTAGGGATGCCCATAGAGATGGCCCATAGAGATGGCCCATAGGGTGGCCTAGACTGGGATGGGAGACATGTTGAGTATGGCCACTGCATGCCCTCTGCTGGCAGGAATGCCCTGCTGAGCCCAGAGTTTTGGGGTGCTGCAGGGCCCTAATCCAGCCTCTAACACCAACACCTTGGCTGGGAGGGGAGGAAACGTCCCATCTTGCATGGACTATGCCTGGGCTGCACATGGTCCTCTGTGGGGCCTGGCTGTGGGGACATAGCTCTGGGGCCACATAGGGAACCCTGGAGGGGGTGGGGGGGCACAAGGAGATGCTGACCACAGCAGCAATAAAAGGGTTGCCCTCAGCTGCCCACCTCCCTAATCCTGCTCTATCCAGGGCAAGCCCCAGCTGACAGCACCTTCTTCCTGCCAGCTCCTTTGGGGCTACCCAGTCCCCCCCAGCAACATGCTGGGCAGGGAAGGAGTGTGCCACAGGAAGGCTCTTGCCCATGCAGCTACCAGGGATTGCCCCTGAAAAAGGGAAGGGGCTGGGGTCAAACCCAGTCCCTGGTTCTGCCTGCTCTCCTGAGGCTGCTGGGGGGTGGAGGTTCAAGGGGGTGAGGGGGCCTAGCCAAGCTCCCTGGCTGCTGCAGGTGCTGATTGGGGGGATACTCTCAGCCACCCAAGCAGGTTTACACAGCTCCAGCACAGGGCAGATGCTCTCAGTGCTTCTATGGGTGCTGTCCCCACCAGCAGCCATGGCCCAGAGGCAGCAAGGCAAAGATGAGAGTTTCCAGCCCTTGTGATGGATTATTAGCATTTGCAATTAGGAGAGGCGGCAGGGAAGGCTTTGGACTGCTGTGAGCTGGGAGACACACCCCCATATCTCATGCCCTGCTTGCCCCAGCCTCCACAGCACACAGAGACACCAGGGTGGGTCTGCTGGGGGCTTGCTGGATAGTCACAGCCTCCAAACTGGCAGGAAGGAAGAAATCCACCCACTACCAGAGCTGGGGAAGGCTTTTGGGAAAGTCCTAGAGAGCTTCCAGCATGGGTGCAGAACCTTCCCTGTTTGCTTAAAGTGGCTGGTTCCTGGTTTCCTCCTTGGCTGGAGCTGCCTCTCTCAGGATTGCACTGATGAATTAATAAGACACAATGAAAGCAAAGCCAGCATCTGCATCCACCCTGCTTGGAGGGGCACAGAACAGCAGGAAGAAGTGAAGGCGGGGAAGCAGCCCTGGAATAAAGGTTGCCAGGTACCAGTTATCCCCAAAAAGGGCTGGTGTGGGGCAGGGGAAGTGCCAGCCTTCCCTGCTTGGCTCTCCTGGCCCCTGGGTGTCTGCCTACAAGAGGGATAGGCCATACTCAACCCTGCTACCATAGGAGACAACAGCCAGCATTTTCTCTGCAGCACAGAACAGAGGCGGCATTAAGGACAGGGCAAGAGTGGTGCTGGCAGGCAGACAGCTCTGAAGTAGAACAGAGTACCTGGAGTAGGGGCTACTCACTCTCCCCAGGGGCTTATACATCTTCTAACCACAGCAGGAGGTTATGCTATTTAAATAGCATTCCCAATTTCAGTGTTTTTTTCCCCAATTGCTACACACAAGCCCTGCTCTCATGGATAGTCCCATCCTTCTGCCATTTTGAGATGAGACTCACACCTCACCTGTTTCCCCTCTCCCCTTAAATATAGCCAGGTTGATGAAGCCCTCCTAGATCTTCCAGGCTTTGGGGCTGAAACTCCCACTGCCCAGGCACTGCACAACTCCTGCTGTGGAGGAGGTTGCCTTCTCCACCATGGCTCAGCCCCAAAGGCCTAGGGCACCCTTCTGCCCAAAAGAAAAAAAAAAAAAATCTATATTTAAGCCTCTTTGCAGAAATCCTCAGTTACTGCACCCACACACACACACACAAAAGCCAATAGTACATGGCCACTCTTTGCATCCTATAGCCATTGCCTCAAACAGGCTCTCCTTCGGTTCAGTGCTGGGCCATATCTAGCCTGCCACACTGCTCCTTGTGTATATGATGGGACCAGACCTAGGGCTTCTCTCATATAAAACACTGAAGTATAGCAGTAGCACATTTTTCAGTTCAGAGGATGGAAAATAATCCAAAGAGCAAGGCAGCAACCTGTAAGTGGAAAGGAAGGATAAGAACCATGATCAGAACCTGACTACTGAGTATGAGGCACAACAATGGGCAGGCCAACAGCAGAGAGCCATACTTGTCATCAGAAACCCATGATGCATGAAATATTGCAGGGGAAGGGGGAAATCCCTCCACAGAACCTGATGAACAGCACTGCTGCAGCATCAGAAGAGAAAGCTCCCCTCTTCCCTAATCATAGTAGGGTCACGCTGCACCACAAACTCCAAAGACAGCCCAAGAGCCCCCTTGTGCCTGCCTTCAAGCAGGGCAGATGAAACAGGGATTGCTGGAGAAGTTCTTTGCTGCAGAGGAGCCAAAGCAGGAGGAGACCCAGCAGCTCAGGGCTGGCATCAGAGAAGCAAGAGATACCGGCTACTAGGCTCTCTTACTTTGTGCTTCCTGCCAAATTAGGGCAGGGGAGAGAGACTGCTAAACCAATTTCTTCTGTTAAATTGGGCTAAGAGGCACAAGAATGAAGAGCAACCTCAAATGCACCAGGGAAGCATGCATACAGATGGGCTCCACCAGGCTGAGGAGTGCTCAGATAGCATATGAGACACAGGGTTTATAGAGACAGCACAAGCTACACTGCATGAGCCCCACACAAAGGAATTGCCAGGGCCTGGCTAGAGTTTTGTGGGATTTTTATTATTTTTGTGGAATTTATTTTGTACAGGCTAGCATTGTACTCTTTGCTAAAGCTGCTGATTCTGCCACAAACTAGAACAGAAATTTCTCAGAAATTAAGTTGGTTCCCCTCCTTGTTAATTCCCTGTCTGCCTCTCAACTGAACACTGGCCTGGATTGGTGTTTGCAGAAAAGATTCCCTGTACAAATTCTGACAGGCAGCTACACTGTTTTGACTGAGGAATGAAGAAGCCGAGAGTCATTGGATTTTTTCCCTGTACAACGTGGCCTGATGTGGAGTTTGGTCCAGAGGACAGTGAGTTAACCGTAGAGATCATCATCATTGTCTTCACTGTACACGTTGCCCCCGCTGCCGCCTCCTGTGCCTTGGCTGGGACCGGCACCGCCCTGGTTACCCGATGGGAACCTGCATGCAGTGGTGCAGGAGGGGAGAGAAGAGATGCTGTTCAAAAGCCTCCTCACAGCTCAGCACAATCCCCTCCCTCCATGCCAACACCCTGGTGCCAAGTAGGACAGGCAGGAGAAATGGGATGAAGCCTTATGGCAGGTCACACAAAAGGCTTATACAGCTGCTGGATGTCACTCGTGTTAAAGGAAAAAAAGGTTGATGGACATCAGCACTAACAGAGCAGCTACAACTGACCTGCAGCACAGCCTATGCCTACCACATACTCAGCTGGCTGCTGTACATGCTGATGAGAATGGGAAAATGTGGCGGAAGAAGGAATTTGTTACTCAGAATCCAACAGAAAGCTGCCTTGGTACTCTGTTCTGGGACTGGCTGAGCCATGCTGCCCTCCCCCCACTCCCCCACAGTTACCTGAAGCTGCCGAAGCCACGGCTCTGCTGTAGAGTCTGTGCAAACATCTCATATTTCCTGATGTCGTTGTCACTGACAGAACGTCGAGCAAAGCGCATGGCCTCCTCAAAGTGATCCCTGCGTATCTCAGGAACTGGGTCATCCTCCTCCACTTCCTGCAGCAGGACAGAGGGTCCAGGTGAGCTACGTGCCCAAACTCTGTAGCCTGACAGCCACCCATAGTCTCCCTCTAGGCCAGGATGCTCCAGCACCCACCAAAGTACAAGCTGGAGAGGGACAGTGGCAGACTGATTCACAGTTGCAGAAGGGGCCTTCTGAACAATATTGACAATGAGACACCCCAGGAGGGCCTCGCCCTCCCACAAGATGAGAACAAAGTACTCCAGCTCCACGCTCTGTGCTGATAGCCGTCTGAGGATTATGGAGAGGAACTATCCTGCCTCACCCATGGGCAGAGGTGGGCTGCCTATCTCATGAGCAGGGAAAGCTCGGAGTGCTCCACTCACCATGGCAGAAGGGTTGGTCTGCCTCTCACGTTCTCGCCTGATCTCACTCTCAATGGACTCACGGATGGCCAGTTTGCAGGCACGCTGGCAAATTTCTGTCAGGTCAGCCCCCGAAAAGCCATTGGTCATCTTAGCTAGGAAATCTAGGTCGACATCCTAGCAGAAAAAAAAAAACAACACAAAAACAAACCAAGAGAGGCCTGTCCTTTACACCTTACACCCTCAGGTGTCAAATAGGTGTCTTTAGATCTCATGGTATCAAGGTGTTGCCTTAACTTTAGCCAATTTTGAAAAGATGAGCTATTAAGGTTCTTGTTTTTGGGAAAAGTTAACCACATACAAAGACAGGCCACACTCCCCACACACCCAGCAAGACCCCATTAAGCAGCTGTAAATCATAGAATGGTTAGAGTTGGAAGGGACCTTAGAGATAATTGAGTTCCAACCTCCCTGCCATGGGCAGGGATCAGGTTGCTCAAAGCCCTGTTCAACCTGGCCTTGAACACTTCCAGGAATGCAGCATCCACAACTTCCCTGGGCAACCTATTCCAGTGCCTCACCACCCTCATAGTGAAAAATGTCTTTCCGGTATCCAATCTAAATCTCCCCTCTTTCAGTTTAAAACTGTTCCCCCTTGTCCTATCACTATGCTCTCTTTATCAGAGTCCCTCCCCATCTCTCCTGTAGGCTCCCTTCAGATATTAGAAGGCTGCTATTAGGTCTCCCCAGAGCCTTCTCTTCTCCAGGCAGAACAACCCCAACTCTCTCAGCCTGTCTTCATAGGAGAGGTGCTCCATCCCTCTGATCATTTTCGTGGCCCTCCTCTGGACCCAATCCAACAGGTCCATGTCTTTCTTATGCTGGGAGCTCCAGAGCTGAACACAGTACTCCAGGTGGGGTCTCACGAGAGTGGAATAGAGGGGGAGAATGCTTCTGCACTGTTCACCCTCAAGAAGAGGCAGGTTGACTTGTGGATTCAGGATATGATTTGCTCAGATCTCAGCATTAGGAGTCAAATGAAACACTGTCAGACTGGAAATGGAGATGGGGCACAGGCAGACCAAGACAACCAACCTCCTCCTCCTTCCCCTCAACTGAAGGAATAGTACTGCAACCTCCTTTGAAGCTTTCCTTCTCAACAGCACCTAAAAAGGCAAGCTTGGTATAAAATAGCTTGAGCTCTCACTTGACATCTACTTTCCTCTGATTAACTATCAGTTGCATTATTGCCTGCTCCCCAAGCAAGGGACATAGCTCTTGCCTATAACAGAGTTCAGCGACAATTAACTGCAATGGTTCCTCTTCAATTTCCATTTCCCACCCCTGTTTTCTATATTTCCTTTTCTTTCAAAGCACAAGAATCTTTTCCATCTTGCCATAACAGGCTTTCCTGTTCCCACACTGTGGGCAGAACTCCACTATGTGATAAAACTTACTGTGCTTACACACTAACACCTAGCTTTGTTGATACCTAGTCTCAGAGCTCAAGCCTTCCCCTACCTCTTCATTTCCATCTTTCAAGGGACTGAAGGTTTCCCAGCTCTGTACTGCATGGAGCAGTCACCAGCCCTCTGCTCTGTCCACAGCTCGTGAAGAGCATATGCAGCACGCAGCAAACCCAAGTCAGACACAGTCAGGGCACAGATCCTACCTTGGCAACTGGTGATTTCCTCAGGTTGGCCTTAAGAATAGCAACCCGGGACTTCTCATCAGGCAGGGGGATATAGATGAGTTGATCCAGGCGGCCAGGGCGCAAGATGGCTGGGTCAATGATGTCTGGCCTGTTGGTGGCACCGATGATGAAGACATTTTTCTTGGTGGACATGCCATCCATCTCTGTCAAGATCTGGTTGATGACACGGTCTGCAGCACCACCACCATCTCCAATATTACCACCTCGAGCCTTTGCAATGGAGTCCAGCTCATCAAAGAAGAGCACACAAGGGGCTGCTTGGCGGGCCTGCAAAAAGCAAATGGTAACGATTACTCCATGTTAATACGACCAGACCAGGAGCATGCAATTAAAACACCTCAGAGGAGTACCAGAGCACTGCTGCCACAAGCAGAGCTTGGAGGAGCTGCTCCGGAACAGTCTCCTGCCATACAAACCCTCAATTAAAGTATCCTGAACAAGCAGCTGTATTTCCCCAAAGCTAGGAGCATTGTGAACCAAGCAGAAGGGTGGTAACTCCAATTCCTAGAGGGAAACCTGGAGCAAATTTGCCTGGACCAGAACTCTCCCTGCAAGATCTGGGGATGTCAACTGGTTATTTAGGTATTCGAGTATCAGTAGGCGAGATATATCAAATGGAAGGGGGAAATCCAATCACTGTCTTCAGCTATCTAATGGGTAGTTATAGGGAAAAGGAAGCCAGATCCTTCTTCAAGATGCACAGTGAAAGGATGAAAGACCACAGGCACAAACGGCTGCAAAGAAAAATCCAGTTCAAAATAAGGAAGAAAAAAAAATATTCTTCCCAATGAGAGAGCTCAAACATTAGCACAAGGTACAGAGAGGTCAGGGATTCTCTATCCTTAGCACATATTCAGAATACAAGGCCCCGAGCAACCTGATTGCATTTCCAAGTTATCTCTCTGCTCTGGACAAACAGCTGGACCAGATGGCCTCTGAGGTTCCCTCTCAACCTAAATTTTTCTCTCTCACTCTCCTTCCAACTTTGCTCTTTAAGCACCTTCCCTGACCACAGGAGTGAGGATTCCCAAGATAATCCATGAGGATTATCCTCCACTGACAGGAGGTCACACTATCTATGGGGGAACTGGGTAGTAGGAGTGAGCTCCTTTCTAAGCCATATATTTTGCAGGACAAGAATGGAATGGAATATTTCAGTTGGAAGGGATCATCTAGTCCAACTGCAGAAGAAGAACCCATAGCATGTTTTGCAAATCTGTAGAAGGTGATGGCTAATGAGGTATCAAAGTAAGTTTTCAGGGATGCAAAGAATATCTATGCCATTCTAATGCTAGCCTCACTGCTAAGACACCGGGGCATCCAGTAACAAGAGATGCAAATTGCAGCAGGAGAAAACCATTTAAATAGAATCATAGAATGGTTAGAGTTGGAAGGGACCTTAAAGATCATCAAGTTTCAACCCCCCTGCCATGGCCAGGGACACCTCCCACTAGAGCATAGCTATGTTGCCAAAGAGGATTAATTCCCTAACATCAGGAAAGCAGCCTCTGCTCTCAGCGCAAGTGGGGAAAACACAAAACACACAAACAAGAACCAGGCCAGTATGACAGGCACAGTGGAGACAGTGTTTTGGGGGTACCTAAGCACAAACAGCACAAGGAGTAGAAGATACACTTACCTTGTCAAAGATCTCGCGCACGTTAGCTTCAGACTCACCAAACCACATGGTGAGCAATTCTGGCCCCTTGATGGAAATGAAGTTTGCCTGGCATTCATTGGCAATGGCTTTGGCCAGCAGTGTCTTACCACAACCAGGTGGCCCATAGAACAGAACCCCTTTTGATGGGGTCATGCCAAATTTGAGGAACTTGTCTGGGTGCTCCACAGGATACTGAAGGAGAACAAAACAAACAAACAAAAACCTCTCATGATAAGCCAGAACAGGTCTGTATCTTAGAATCACAGAATAGTTTGGGTTGGAAGGGACCTTCAAAGATCATCTAGTCTAACCTCCCTGCTATGGGCAGGGACATCTTTCACTAGATCAGTTTTGTTTCTGCTCCTACCAGAAATACTACCTGAGATTTCTGATGGGTTAAACACAAGATTCTGCCTGCTCAGTGCACTGGTTTAAAAAGCACCACAGCTAAATTGTAAAGCTATCTTAAACAATCTATTTCCACCTATGAACTAAGTACCAGTTCAGGTAGTTTTCCAGCACACTTAACCCCAGCTTCACTCTGCCCTGCAGAAGCAAAAGGGAACAGCTCATTATCTAACCTATTTGCTCTGCTCTCCAGAGACAGGCAAGATGTCTGATGTGAGCATTTATTGCCTCTCTCTGACCTTGGTGCGGAGGATGATTTCAACGCCAGAAAATTAGAATGAAAAGTAGATTCTTTTATTCACAGGCAGGCTGTTTCTACAGTACCAATTGAAAGCAGGGACTTATCAAACCCAAACCACCCCAACGCAGGTAGGCACCAGCAGATTCCACAGACCATTCATGACTTCATTCCAGGGTCTCCCTTCATAGATTCACAATTACTTCCCACCTGTCTCTATGCCAATGCTGATGCAAAGCCTTTCAGAGGCTCTCTGTATGAGAATCTTCATCCACTTTCTGGCATATAAAGCCACCATGTAATAGGATTCTCAGCAGTGGTCCCACTGCTGGTCTCCACTTAAGAGAAGCAGAACTGTTGCTGTTTCTGCATGTAGCAAAACACCCACTCAAGATGTCACTGTAGACTCAGCTAAAGAAAGCCTGATGCGGTTTCCCAGCACCTTACTCTCCCTAAGTTCACCAAGATGGAACAGCATGGTATTTTCAGTCCATTACAAGAAAATACCATAAAAACTCTGCATTTACCCTGCTCACAGCCCAAACAGGAATGTGAAGAGGTTCTGGATTTTATTATTATAATTATTTTTCAAGCTGACTAGGCAAAAATCTGTTGGAAACCCTTACCTGTACAAGTTCCTGGAGTTCTCTCTTTACATCTTCTAGACCACCAATATCTTCCCAGGTAACTTGTGGCACCTCCACCACAGTCTCTCGAAGAGCAGAAGGGTTGCTCTGGCTCAGAGCCCACTATCATTAGAAGAAACAGCATTATATGAATTCTAACACGTTATGTTCACACGCTTCAGATAAGCAATTAGACATTGCACCCAAAAGAAAGAGGGGCACTCCTGCATTACCCTGAAGTCATCCATGGTCACAGCCAGCGAGTTCATCACTTCAGCATCGATGGTTTCATCTTCTAGGTCTATGAGATCCATCTTCTTTCTGATAGCCTGAAGAGCAGCTTCTGAGCAAAGAGCAGCCAAGTCAGCACCAACATGGCCATGGGTCTCATTTGCCACCTGAAAGCAGAGCACTGACTATGACTCACAGGGATACAACCAAGCACTCTGCAAGGGCAATGCATGCTCTGGTCACTCACTCAGAGGTGCAACAAAACTCTGGAGGACAGGAACATCAGTGCTCTGCTGCAAATTCAAGATAAGCACTATCACATATTTAACAGGCACTGCTGTTCCACCCCCTACTTGAGATCAAAGCTGCAACTGGAATTCAGGTGGTGTGCAGAAAGATAACCCTGAGGACTGCAGTTCTTAATTCAGGACAGAGATTACAGTAACCGTCCAGTATCACCACAACGTTCACCCAGCTCTGTGAGCGCTGTTTCAGGCTTGCTTTGTTTTTAAAGAGAATGCCACAGCAAACAAACCCAGTAGGACAGTGGCAAGGCACTTCCAGACTGAACTGATACATGTTTGTTTCACTTAGCCATGCCATTCTTCACTAGCGAGTGAGGATTTTTCGTCACTGGTAAACCAGTTAGAAGGAAGCCCAGAGACTACACATTTGCCCAGTTTCACGCTGTCCTAAATAAGCAGAGAAAAGCTTTCCTTGCTACTCACCTGTTCCAGATCCACATCATCAGCCAGTTTCATATTTTTTGTGTGGATCTGCAGGATCTCCAGGCGCCCAGTAGCATCTGGGATACCAATATCTACCTCTCTGTCAAAACGACCTGGGGAGTATAAAACATATGTTGAGCTGCTGATTCTGCAAACTAAAGGAGCTGCAGTTGCTGCCTTCCTCTGACAGAGGAACATGATGACAAGCCACAAACACATACCATTTCAGAAAATGCCAGAAGCTTTGGGTTTCTCTGTACCATTTATCAGTCCAGTAGCAGAATCAGATCAGAGGAGGAGGAAAGGCTTTAGCCATTTAGGGAAAGTGAGACTACTGTATTAACTAGAGTTCAATATTATATCAACACAGAGGATTTCTGCTTTTTTTTTTTTTTCGAGCCTCATTTATAAGAAAATATGCTTCCCCTAACCAATGCACCACAAGATACTTTTGTTTATTCCTACCTTTGTGTCCTCAGCACAGGATTCCACAAATACCAAGAAACTGAATTTTTCAGAACTTTCATAGCAGTACCAAGTGGTAAAAAACGTGAACTGCACCAATATCCAGGGAGGCAGGAAACCTATGTATTACTGCAGTATTAACTAAGGTACATACACCTATCATTTTCCTCTACCCATAGCTGTGCATTCAAACACCTCACTACACATTTAAGAGGCCGTTTTTTCCTGCAAACTTGACTGGTTTTCTATTATAGACTTTACCAACTGGTCATACAACGGACATTCATTCACACTGCAAAGTTTCAAAAAGCTGAAAATCAGAAACTACTAGAGTTCTCATCAATAAAAGGAAGAGAAATTGGACAATTCAGAGCCTTCTGCAACCTGAGGCATGAACAACCCCTTAAGCTTTTAGTCCTGAAATAGTCTCATCTAATTGATAAAATGAAAAAGCATGCTACCCTTTAAGTATTTCATTATTTCCACAAGTACTAACCTAATAAAGCACAGAAAATGATACCAAAGACTGGAAGCCTAGAAATTAATTTCAAACAAGCAGCTGGAGACAAGCCAGTAGTTTATGTAACACACAGAAAATCTTTAATATTAATTTCTGCTCAGTCTCAGTCTTTCCAAGGCCCCTGAAGCACAGCCCATAACAAATTATCTAATACACCAAAAAAAAAAAAAAAGGCAATTGTGGTTACCAAATCGCCTGAGTGCTGGGTCAATGCTGTTAGGTCTGTTGGTAGCTGCCATAACGATCACATGTGCTCTCTGTTTCAGTCCATCCATAAGAGTCAACAGCTGAGACACTATGCGACGTTCTACCTCTCCATGTGTCTACGGAGAGAGAAAGTAATGATTAAACCAAAAGCTCTAAAACACAGCACAGGAGCTAGTAATGCACCAGAGCAGACAGATGTAACAGACACAAGGCCTTAAGAAACATCACGAACTATTTCAGATTCTTCTGATATCCAACTGAATTCAAGCATTAAGTTAAATACTGCTTTACCCTGAAGTCAAATGCAGAGATTCACACCAGCTGATACCAAAAAATACTCCTTTACCTTTGTGGCAGTGTGCTTCCCCCCCATCCCCTGCTCAAGCCATAACCATCAGTGAGAGTTTTGATGAGCTGCACCTGGACTTTGGGGGATGGCTGGCAACATAGCCAAAACACTGTCTGGAGTGGGGACCTAAATATCTTGTTCCCATGAGAATATGACTATAGGTCAATTATCTTACTCTATAAATAGTGGACAGCCCCAGAGCCCTTGGAGCTCTCCTGTATGGCAGCGGGCTGCACGCCAGGATCTCCCCTTTTGTGAGGACGCTCGCTTAAGGTTCTACTCCTCGAGGTTGAGAGATTCCTTGCCGCAACAGATTCTCGGTAAGTGACTAATAGCATGCTAAACTTTGAAATCTTAGCTAAGTAACATAAAGGGCTGATTGCACAGATATAATCCTTTAGACATAAACCGTTGACCAAGTCTGGGACTAGGATTGGATCCAGCCGCACCTAGACTCCTCTCTGAGAAGGAGCTTAGAAAGCAAGGGGGTCCTTTCTGAACCTCATGACTCAACAGGAGGGTCTCCCTGACAGCTTGTCTGACCCTGTCCTCTGTGCAGTAAATAGAGTGTACCTTGCCATCGAATCTCATAAAACACTGTCACATTCACTACCAACTTTGTTAAATCATTGTTTTATATTAATAAATATTTCACTGCTCTCTTATGAGTGAAGTTAATCACTCTGCCTGCAACAACCTTCTACAGGCTTTCTTTACCTTCTCTCTCTTTGGAGCAATGGCATCCAGTTCATCAATGAAGATGATGGCAGGAGCATTCTTCTCTGCTTCTTCAAAGGCTTTCCTCAGGTTGCTCTCAGACTCACCAGCCAGTTTGCTCATGATCTCAGGACCTGAAAACATAACAGCACTGTGGCACACAGAAGAGAGGTGGCTAGCCCAAGGCATGCAGCTGAATTTTTTTTAATATACGTTCACATGGGAGTATCTATATCTCAAGCCAAAGCAAATACTATCAGCCAAGTTCACTAAATTTTCAGCTGAACAGGCAAGAACAGCATGCAGAATTACTTTCTATTATTATTCTGGTGTTTTCAGTTTACTCTAACAGAATGCAGCATTGGACAATGAGCTACCTTTAACTGCCTCTTACCCTATTTCACACTTGGTGAGCTTCTCTGTAATATGCCACTACACACAGTTAATGCCAGTCCTAGCTTGCAAGAGAAGCAATCAAATTAAACGGTGATGAATTATCATGGTAGGGAAGTAAAAAAGTGTAAGATATTGAAGCTGTCTTTAGCTTGCATTACACGGGTATACATTTAC
>QJSC01026219.1:6937-24643 GCA_003697955.1 Calidris pygmaea
GGGGGGGGGGGGGGGGGGGGGGGGGGAGAGGAGGTGACCCCTGGGGGAGGAGAGCCGTTGGGGGCATTGTAGTCGTGGTTGTATATTCCTCTGTCACTGTTATTGTTGTTGTTATTTCTTGCTCCTTTCCTGTTCTGTTAAATTGCCTTTGTCTCAACCCACGAGTTTTGCCTTTTTCTTCCGATTTTCCCCTCCCGGCCCCGGTGGCGGTGGGGGCTCTGGTCTGCACAAGCAGCTGCACGTGGTCCTTTGTTGCCGTTTGAGGCCAAACCACGACAACATGTTAATTCATAAAGTACTCCTTTGGGCCATGCCAACATCTCAACTGAATAAGATGTGAATAAAGATTGATTACAAAATCATGTATGTCATTTTTCTTCCAGTCACACTGTGTTTGTTTAAGAACATAAAGAACTAGATCGCATAATATAGTACATGTGGAGTGGGGAGGGGGGAACGGAACAACTATCACCAATCTGGCAGGATTTCAGTTAGCTTTTTTACTTTTATTAACAAGCATATAGTATTATTTGGCAAAACACTGGATACAAGCATCACTATCGTAAAATCAAAACATTAAGCAATAATCCCAAAAGGCTTCTTCAGACCAAAACTAGCCACCAATAGTACAAAAATCACACAGGAAACAGTATAAAAAAGTAATCTCTCAAGTGAAACCAAGTCAAAAATATGGTCTTACACTGTGATAGTTTCAGTATCTTTATTACGCCACATATCAAGGATTGGCTTAACGATTGTACTGATCTATTGTCCTTTAACCTTAATTTAATGTTGTTGCAGAAAAAGAACAAACTATTTTTGTCTAATTAAATTACTTGGATAAAAGAACTTTATTAAACCAAAGCTTTTTAAGTTAAAAGATACAGAAAAATCAGTCCGTCCTTCAAAAATTAGGACTCTATCTTGCATACACACATTTAAGCAATTTTGTCCACATGAATGATTCCACTGCTTTCAGTGGAACCATCTAGGTTAGTAATAAAGTTACCACTGTAAGAGTTTGCAGAATTGGCCTTTTAACCCCTATCTTGCAATCTGACATCAGCAGATCATGGTAGCTTCAAAAGGTTTCCAAGAAGCATTGAGGATCCACTCAAGTAGCTCAAACAACAAGAACAGAGTTTTAAATTTGTGTATAGGCATATCAAACTCTATTGTAAAAATATGACTGTTGGCTTCCCACAAAAGGCAGGTACCTAGAGAGTGTCTGTACATGATTATAAATTTTGATGAAAGCAGACATTATTTTTCCATGCTGATGTTAGGCACCTTAATGCTCTCTCTGCACCTTTAAAAGAGACACAAGTTGATACCTCTCAATTACAGTTAAGTGAATCTTAGCAAAGATTCTACTATTTATGACATTTTTTCTTGTTATTAACTTCAGGCAGAAAAACTGAATCATAGATTGCATTAACATCTCTGGTAAAATGTCCAAACTGAATAAATTACCTGAGGAAATACAGAAACTAGATTTTTCTGTAAAATTCAGCCTTATGTACCAAATAAATTTCTCAGCAGTTAAGTACATCTATTAAGATTGTGTTATTGTACAGAACAGCTGTCTCTTTCTAATTATACTTAACTCAATGGTAAGATTCATATAATTGAAAAATAGGCTAGCTGTATAGTTTCATTTACCATCCAGTAGGAAAAAACGTAAGTATCCTAAGACTAATTGTGCCATTATAACAACAATAGAGCCAGATAAGCTTTCAAAGGCTCATAGTCTATTGAAAAAAAAAAGTACCATCATAAATGTAGTCTTATTTTTGCAGTCCCACATTCTCAGAGGTGACAGTATCGTGTATATTATTGCACAACCAATAAAAATAAATATTCTCAGGTTAGATGACATACAAAGATACCAGACATAACAATGGCACAAACCAATTTTAGATAGGCTGCATCTTTTGCATATTACTTCCACAATTCATATTGAAGTTTCTTGCTATATCATCCATTTAAAAATATTGCTGATGGGTAGTTCTTGTACTTAAAGATTTTACAACCCCAAACTTCATTCTTAAAAAAACACAAAAAACCCAACAAACCTCAAATGAAAATCCCAAGCAAAACCCCACTGAATGTATATATGAAAATCTCCATCTACTTTGTTTTTCAATTTAGAAGTCGATGCTACATTTACAGTTTAAACACATGCTTATAAATGCATGTTTCTGACCCATTGAACAAAAGAAAAAGCAAAGCTCTTTAGCCATACATAGCAAAGACACACAAATAAAAGCCATTCAAATCTAATATAACAGGAAGAAGCTGTAAAAATGTTTTACACTTTTGTATGCCTGCAAATAAAGCTGGACCTTTGAAACAAAATAATACTCTTAATGATAAAATAAAACAGAATGCTTAATATAATAAATAATTTTTATAAAGCTAATTTTTCCAAGCTCCCAAATCTTATTTAAATTCAATATTATATATTTTATGTTAATTATCTATTTTAAATGAAAACTGTATCTAGTGAGACTCTGAGCCTGGAATAACTTAGTCTCATTGCTGCTGAAGACAATGCTACAAGATACCGCAATTATTTAACAGTGTAAGTGGCTGTAAAAATTAATTCACAGTAATGCTATCTTCATTAAGAGCAAAATAAATTAATCATGACCTCATCAGGATTCAAGAAATATCTATACCGAGTCCAACTTTCAGATTTAAAAGCTTAAAAAAAGAAAAAAAGGAGAGAAGTCAGTATTGTTTTGGCCAATATAATCTGGACATTAAATCAATTGTTTCTTAAGCTTGAAAAGAAGTAAAACAGAACTTTGACCTCAAGGCTTGCCTCTGAATTGGATTCAGTTGTAGTCTAGTCTTTCTATAAAGCTAGAAAGCAAACAAATGGTGCAGACACCATCCCATCTCTCCCCATGGGAAATATTTTTTGTAATGAAGATATCTATTGTGACAATAGGGCTGTGGTTGGGGGGGGTGGGGTTGTTTTGTTTTTAAAAGCACTGTTGAGGTTTTATCAGGTTAAACACATTACAAAAGCAGTTACACACAATTATGAGCAATCACCAGCTATAGGTGTTAACACTGCCTACAGATGTATACCTATATAAACAGATTTAAATATATTGATATAGCACCGTAACAGATTTGAGTGATTCCAAAGGTAGTTACCAACTTGCAAACATATATTCTATACTATAGACTGTTAGAGCAAGATTTAGAACTGAATGGCAGAGAGCTTTCTGAATTTACATATTTGTAACTGCCAACCTCTTTCAGTTGTAGAGCTCCATGCTAAAATCCCAATAAATTTCAACAGCACCGCATCAACATCTGATCTTGCAATAAGGTTCCGCAGTGTATATATACTGAGGTAGACCAATCACAAATATATTTATTAAACCCTTAGACTATAGCTGAACAATGAATTAAGCATTTACATGGTCTATGGGTTTGAGCTCCATGTCTGTCAGGTACATTAGGGGTGCATGGAGGATGGGTGGGTGTTTATAACCTTATTTGCACTGTCTGAAGGCCTCCCCAACTGGAACCAGCCCCTGATTTACACTGGGAAATATACAATGACAGCCACATGAAGAGCTCCAGAAAGGCCTTTTATGTTAACTTACATATACATCCATATCACCTACATTCACTATTCTGTGAAAAACTACCAAAAATAGAGACTAATTAGATTTCACCTGTCCTCTTCTGTCACTTCTATTAATGCTAAAAACAGATAAGAGCAAAATTGTAGGTAAGCGAGTCCAGAAACAGTACAGCAAAACCAGAGCAAACTTCTAATTCCATCACACACGCATTCTCTAAGCCTTTACATAAAGAAGTCCTGTTTAACTCAGGTGTTCAAATGTAGTGGTCTCACATCATCATTTGCATTTCTTTCAACTTCTTCACCATTCACCATCTATGGCCATAAATGAAAACAAGGGACCCATTTTCTAAGACAAACAAGTGAACTTAGCGCTTCCCTCTGGTAACAGCAGAACTAGGAAAAGCACTGAAAAGTTCAATTAAGAAAAGCATGGGAGATGCATAGAGCAACGTGGTGCTTGGAAAACTCAAGAAGAGACAGTAGGATTTAGAATACTTGAATAAGCCTCTTATGAGATCAATCTCCTATTATCAAGTAACATTAAGCAATGCTTTCTTGCAAAGTAGAGGAGCACAGCTGGTAGAAGCGGGACAGTGCAAACAGGCATACTGATTTTCTTAGTCATTGACATTTTATGAAAGTGTTTGATATAACTGCCATTTTCAGCTGACAGGAAAACTCAAAATTCTTGGCAGCCTCCAGCTGCTAATAATACTGCTTATCTTCTTTTCAGTTACTTAAGACCCCCATGTCAGACACACAGCTTACAGAAGTCACTTTCAATTACTACCACATTTTTAAAAAGCCTTTCAATCACTGTAGTCAACACTGCTAAGCACTACTGAGGGTGGATTCTCTAAGGTGCACACATGTCTGTACACAGACACACATACACATATGGTAGTTTGCATCTCTCAGGGCTTGACACAAGCAAAATTATCAGTTAAGGCCAGACAGTGCCCCTGTAATCTAATCTGACCTCAAAGATAAATAATAATTGAGCTATAAACAGCTATGGTTTCATACAGAAAACAGTAAAAGAAAGACAGAAATGGTTTGCAGTTAACTGAAGAATTTTTAGTTAGTGAAATGGAAACTTGTGTAATATCAACAAAAGATGCCCAACAGCCATAGTTTTAACAGCTAATGAAATAGCAAATACTCCCTAAAGTAAAATTTGATTTTTGCAAGCCCCAATTATATGACATGTTTGCTTTAAAACAACTTTGCAAGTTCAGCACTTATGAGTATTTGTTATGATTGAATGTAATTTATGCCACGGCAAAATATTACGACATATTTTAAAAAATCAAGTGAACTCATTTCAAATCAACATGCAAAAGGTGGATATTAAAACTGAAATACACTGAAATACAAAATAAAGAACAATCATTGTGCAAATCTAATGAAGTAATTGGCTCTCCAGAACTTCAGGAAGTTTTTAATGCAGCATAATAAATATCACCAGTCACTATACCATTAGGTATGTTCAACGCTCTGTAGAACATCTTGATTAAAGCTGACATAACTGGGCATACTACATAAAACAAGAACACCTCAGAAAAACATACCAAAACAAATTGTAAAGTTTAAAGACAAAAAAATCAGTAAATGTAGTAATTTGGTGTTAAAAGCAACATTTTAAATCTCTCCCACACCATTTTAACTTATTTTTGTGTAGCTACAAATAGATGAATCAAGCTGAGCTCCACGGAACTGTGAAGTGTTTTCACTACCTGTAACTCAGTGCTGGTAGAATGTTGTTGAGTTGTGATTTATTTCATTTGTACAAAAATAAATATTTTATTTTATTTTTGTCCAAAAATCCATGCAGTACATCCTTAGAATTATTCAGAAGGACAGTCTGCTATATAAGTACTACAGTCTTCCAAAATGATTCTGCTGGTTTGTGTCACATGAGAGTTAAGTGGTGCACTAAGGTGGCAGATGATAGTCTCTGCAAAAAAAAAACTGTGCAGAAGGACGATAAAGTTCTCCTACAGCAAGTCCATTTTGGGTCTGTAATGTAGCAGTAGAGGTGCTTTCTGCAAGACAATCATCAGACAGGTTAAGGGGCAAAACCAAAATTAATTCATATACTTTATAAGTAAAATTTATCTGTTTCATAAATTAAAGCTTAGAGAGACTATCAGAGTAGCTATATTCCAAAATTTCACCAAGATACCCCATCTACAGAGCCCCCCCAAAAGAATCCTTCTACTTTTGTCTCAGTAATTGATCATCCTGAGTAGCTAACTAACACTAGGTCTGGCCCTCTAGAATAGAACCTGCTTCCAGCAGGAGTGAATTACAGACCCTTGGGGAAGGGCATAATAACAGGGCAAGTAAATAGCAATAGTCTCCAGAATGCTCCACATTCTCAAAAAATTCAGGAATTTCCTAAGCCAGATGTAGATCCTTGTATTAATAGTCCTCACTCAATAGTTCTGTGAATTAACCCATTGCTCTTTTAAAGCTATGTAAACTTTTAACATCTACAATATCCTGCAGTATAGAGTTCTACAGTTCAAGTTTACATAACATAAAGAATAGTCATAAAAGCCTCTTCTGAATGAATTTGTGTGAATTGGCTCTTTAGGTACTTATGTGCATGGATGGAGCAATAGCTACCTGAAAAGAGCAGGCCAAAGAGAGGAAAAGTACATGCTGAGAATCACAGAATGATTGAGGTTGGAAGGGACCTCTGGAGGTCACCTGGTCCAAGCCCCCTGCTCAAGCACGGTCACCTAGAGCCAGTACAATTACTTATCTACTGGATGGAGTTAGTTTTCTTCATAGCAGCTCTTACGGTGCTATGTTTTGGATTTGCAACCAAAACAGTGTTGATGATAACTTGTCCATGTTTTAGTTATTGCTGAACAGTGCTTGCATAGCATCAAGGCATTCTGTTTCTCACACTGCCCCATCAGCGAGTAGGCTGGGGGTGCAAAAGAAGTTGGGAGGGGACTCAATAAAAGCTGTAGGAAAGAAGGAGGAAGTGGGGGAAATGTTTGGACCATTATGCATAAGGAAGCCCTGCTTCCCTGGAAAAGGCTAAACAGCTGCTTGTCTACAGGAAGTAGTGAATGAATTCCTTATTTTGCTCTGCTTGCACACACAGCTTTGCTTTACCTAATAAACTGTCTTTATCTCAACCCACAATTTTTCTTACTTTTGCCCTTCCAATTCTCTCCCCCATCCTGCTGGGAGGGAGAAAGCAAGCAGCTGTGGGGTGCTTAGCTGCCTACTGGGGTTAAACCACAACACACAGAATTCTTCCAAGCAGATCCCTGAACAGACCACAGCCTGCTCTCCTGAAGTCCAGGAACATGATCCGGCCATTTACCTTGTTCCTTTCTTTCACCACAGACCCTGGCTTCCCCCTTCCTCATTGCAGCTGCAGATTCAGGCTCTTGTATCTCTAGGGTCTTAGAGAAAATCCTATCAATCTTCTTTTCATCACCTTTGATGCCATACAGTCTGCTGACTTCCTCCCTGCAGCTCCTTTACTTTGCAACAGAGATTCTCCACCAACACACATCTTCTGCAGACAAGGGCACGATCTCTTCCTACTCCAGCCTGAGCAAGAAGCCCCAGGTGCTCCCTGCAGCCAAAGGCCTAGAGAGATGCATCTTCCTCTGGAGGTCAGAGTCTAGACCTCTGATATTCCAGGTATAGTTGCTCTAGTTAGTACTGGGGACCATGCCCTACAGCACATCATTACTGTTGCTGAGAAGATGGAGAATGTTTTATGAACAAACGTGGGGTTTCTCAAACACTGGTAAGACATGATATCTATTCTGTACTGACCACCCTTTACTGATGGGGTACAAGTAGTTCCAGCTCCCCTGACAGAAATAAGGATGAATCAGGTTTCTTAAACAGTGGATGAATTATGAGAATTAGCTATCCAATGCACTCCTGCTATTCACAACAACTGTCCATGCAGCAAAATGCAGGGGGACCTACTGGAATCAATGGGTAGAGATAACACAGTGTGTTACAAAGTATTAGGGACTAGATTCAGGAGAAAAGGGAAAACTTTTTTACACGAATCAAGAAAAAACGGGGACAGTAAAGAAGTACAGTAGAGAAGAGGTCGCAGAGAAATAAGGATGAGAGAAATAGGTGCAGGAAACAGTGACAATAAGGTTAGTAAATCAGAAGAAACAGACCAAATCTGTGTAAGGCTGTGGAAAGTGTTAAAGGATTCAGGAGAAAATATGGCAAAATGGATTAGTAAGAAAACATGGGATAAGCTAAAAAGAGTGATACAACAGCTGAAAAGAAGAGCAGTAGCAGCAGTCTACCTCAGTGCTTAAGCTCCACTGCCCTACCCCCAATTGATGAAAAACAACAACAGGGAAGTCCGCAGTCCTGGCAAACTGGGGAGGTCCCAGGTGACTAGTGTCTAGCAAATGTGACACCCATCCACAAGAAGGGCCGGAAGGATGATCCAGAGAACTACAGGCCTATCAGTCTGACCTCGGTGCCTGGGAAGGTCATGGAACAGATCATCCTGAGTGCCATTATAAGGCGCATGAAGGACGCCCAGGTGACCAGGCCCAGCCAGCACAGGTTCATGAGAGGCAGGTCCTGCTTGACAAACCTGATCTCCTTCTATGACAAAGTGACCCGTTTGCTGGATGAGGGAAAGGCTGTGGATGTTGTTTACCTGGACTTTAGCAAGGCCTTTGATATAGTCTCCCACAGTATCCTCCTAGAGAAACTGGCTGCCCATGGCTTAGATGGAAATACCCTCCGCTGGGTTAAAAACTGGCTGGAGGGCCGGGCCCAGAGAGTGGTGGTGAATGGAGTTAAATCCAGCTGGCGGCCTGTCATGAGTGGTGTTCCCCAGGGCTCGGTACTGGGGCCGGTTCTCTTTAACATCTTTATCAATGATCTGGATGAGGGAATTGCGTGCACCCTCAGTAAGTTCGCAGATGACACCAAGCTGGGTGGCAGTGTCGACCTGCTGGAGGGTAGAAAGGCTTTGCAGAGGGATCTGGACAGGCTGGATCGATGGGCCGAGACCAACGGGATGAGGTTCAACAAGGCCAAGTGCCTGGTCCTGCACTTGGGTCATACCAATCCCATGCAGCACTACAGGCTGGGGGCAGAGTGGCTGGAGAGCTGCCTGGCAGAAAAGGACCTGGGGGTGTTGGTCGACTGTCGGCTGAACATGAGCCAGCAGTGTGCCCAGGTGGCCAAGAATGCAAATGGTATCCTGGCCTGTATCAGGAACAGTGTGGTGAGTAGGACCCGAGAGGCGATCGCCCCCCTGTGCTCGGCACTGGTGAGGCCTCACCTCAAGTACTGTGTCCAGTTTTGGGCCCCTTACCACAAAAAAGACATTGAGGTGCTGGAGCGGGTCCAGAGAAGGGCAACAAAGATGGTGAGGGGTCTGGAGAGTAAGTCTTATGAGGAGAGGCTGAGGGAGCTGGGGTTGTTCAGCCTGGAGAAAAGGAGGCTGAGGGGAGACCTTATCGAGCTCTATAACTACCTGAAAGGAGGTTGTAGAGAGGCAGGGAGGGATTGGTCTCTTCTCCCAAGTCACAGGCAATAGGACAAGAGGAAATGGCTTCATGTTGCACCAGGGGAGGTTCAGATTGGATATTAGGAAAAATTTTTTCACCGAAAGGGTTATCAGACATTGGAATGGGCTGCCCAGGGAGGTGGTTGAGGCACCATCCCTGGAGGTTGATATAGTGCTTAGAGACATGGTTTAGTTATGTGGGTGGTTTTTTTGTTTTGTTTTGTTTTGTTTTGTTTTTTTATCAGAGTTAGGTCAATGGTTGGACTAGATGATCTTAAAGTTCCCTTCCAACCTAGACAATTCTATGATTCTATGATTCTATGATTCTATGATTTGGGCCCAGGACTACCCATATGCCTGGGTGCTGAACACATTGGTATCCTGGCGGGGGGGAATCCCAATATTTTGTATGAAGTAGAGGAAAAAAATACGGTGTTTTCCTGGATACAGGAGCATGAATCAGTTTGTCTAAAACTTTTCTCAAATAATCTATTAAAAAAGAAAATATTAAGGCATCCTCTTTCGACAGGAAGGAAGGAAGGAAAAGGCCCTAAATATTATATTATAAATCTAATAATAGGGCAGTGATCTATTGATACCAAACATGAGATTGTAAATAATAGCAAAGAACCTCTTATTTTAGGAACTGACTGCATAATTTTTGTAGTGATATTTTGTAGAAATATAAAGGAATACAGGAAGCAAGGAAAAGCTGGTATAAAGATTCAATAGAACAAGTACAAACTTTAACTGAAATAGATAAAGAATTCTGGAAACAATAGGTCCCAGGAGTATGCCAGAAAAAAAATCCTACTGTTTGGAAAAAAAGAAATGACCAAGTTGAAACAGACAAGGTTGTCCCCCTTACACAATATCCATATCCTAAAAAAGCTAGGACTGCTCTGGGAGAAATCATTAAGGAATAGATGAACCTGGATGAAGGGACAGAGTGTACCCTCAGCAAGTTTGCTGATGACACAAAACTGGGAGGGGTGGGTGACAAACCACAAGGCTGTGCTGCCATAAAGCAAGACCTGGACAGGCTGGAGAGTTGGGCAGAGAGAAATCTAATGAAGTTCAACAAGGGCAAGTGTAGGGTGCTGCACCTGGGGAGGAATAACCCCATGCACCAGTACAGGTTGGGGGCTGACCTGCTGGAGAGCAGCTCTGAGGAGAAAGACCTGGGAGTCCTGGTGGACAACAGGATGACCATGAGCCAGCAATGTGCCCTTGTGGCCAAGAAGGCCAATGGCATCCTGGGGTACACGAGGAAGAGTGTAGCCACCAGGTTGAGGGAGGTTATCCTGCCCCTCTGCTCTGCCCTAGTGAGGCTGCATCTGGAGTACTGTGTCCATTTCTGGGCTCCCCAGTTCAAGAAGGACAGGCAACTGCTGGAGAGAGTATGGTAAAGGGCTACAAAGATGATTAGGGGACTAGACCATCTCTTTTATGAGGAAAGGCTGAGAGACTTGGGTCTTTTTAGTCTGGAGAAGAGAAGACTGAGGGGGGAAGTCTGATCAATGCTTATAAATACTTAAAGGGTGGGTGTCAGGAGGAAGGGGCCAGTCTTTTTTCAGTGGTGCCCCGTGACAGGACAAGAGGTCACGGACACAAACATGAACATAGGGAGTTCCATCTCAACATGAAGAGGAACTTCTTTACTTTAGAGGGTGGCAGAGCACAAGGTACCCAGAGAGGTGGTGGAGTCTCCACCTCTGGAGACATTCAAAACCTGCTTAGATGCCATCCTGTGCAACCTACCCCAGGTGAACCTGCTTTGGCAGGGGGGGTTGGACTATCTCGAGAGGTCCCTTCCAACCCCATATCATTCTGTGATTCTGTGAGTATTTAGAACAAGGTATTTTGTGGGAAATTATAAACCCACATATGTCAGGGTGCAGTGAGGGCCATCAGCTCCCTAAGGGATGAAGAGCCAAATGAGATAACAGGGCTAGCAGGGCAGGGATCTTGCTGGCCAGAGCCCTCACATTACCTGAGCAAGGTGAGCAGGGTAGATCCAGGGATGATAAACAGGTTCAACTAAGAGTCCAGATCATCAGTCAAGTTCATGGTGATGAGGCAAGTCCAAGATCAAGCCAGGAAGTCAATCTTTAGATTAGTATCAGGATCAGGTCTGATGAGAATAACCAGAGTCAGACAGTGATCACCGAGTAGGTCCATCGTGATGAAGCAAGGCCAAGGTCAGAGTAGGCAATCAGTCTGCAGGTCAGGGTCCAGATCAGTGGGGTCTATGGCCAAGCACAGCTGTGGCTGAGCTGGAGTCCAGTACTCCTATGACATAGCTCAGGCAGAGACTGTAGGCCCAGGTCTGAGCTGAACTGGGGCTCCTGGGCAAAGGATGTGGAGGCCCCAAGTAAGGCTGGTCAAGGCTGTTAAGACCTATTAGTGCCCTCAGGGGCCTAAAAATATAATTCTCCATTATGGCCTGTTAAAAAGGCTCATAAAAATCCTGGAGAATGATGTTAGGCTACTGTCAAATAAATAAGTTCATCCTGAGGATGGCTCCTATTGTAGCATGCATGTCTGAGATTATTGCCAATTTACAAGAAAATAACAAGTGGTTTTCAGTTATAGATCTGTTTCATTGCCATCTGAATTACTGAAGAACCAGTTTAGAGATTTGTTTTCACATTTAGAGACACATGATATACCTTTACTTAGGTACTACAGGGGTTTTACAAAGCAGAAACATGCAAATAATATTCTAGTGATTGACACTAGAGGAGAGTAAGAGACAAGTATCTGACTTTTAAGATTAACAGATCAATCAGGATTTAAAGTCAATTTGAATAAGGCCCAATTAGAGCAACCCCAGGTAAACTACTTGGGAATTATAATTGGGGAAAAAGAAAGCTTTGCTGGTATCAGGAGACCATTATGGAAATTACTGAGAAAGAATCAGGAATGGAACTGGAACAAGGAGCACGATGCTTTAACTAAACTGAAAGAAGTTGCTTTAAAAACCTCTGGCTGATTCCATGGGAGCAGTACCACTACAAAAATAAAACGTGCATCCTCTTCAGAGGGCAGAACAAAAATTATCTGTCTGTGAGAAAGACTGTTTAGCAGCAGCCTGGGCTATAACAGTTTTTAAGGCTTTCACCTTTGACAGTCCAGATGTAATCCAGTTGTATTAGGTGTCTGTAGCAAGGTTTTGGTAGTAGGGAGGCTGCAGGGGTGGTCTCTGTGAGAAGAGACCAGGAGCTGCCCCATACTCAACACAGCTGATTTCAGCCACCTCAGCAATGGACCCACTGCTGACCAAAGCTGAGCCAATTAGCGAAGCTGGTGGTGCCCCTGTGAAAACATATTTAAGAAAGGGCAAAAATGCCAGACAGGCAGAGGAGAGGGAAAAAAAAGTGAGAAACAGCAGTGCAAACAGCAAAGTCAGAGAAGAAAAAGGAAGGAGAAGTGCTCCAGGAGCCGGAGCAGAAATTCCCTTCTAGCCCGTGAAAGAGACCATGCTGGAGTAGGTATCCTCCAGAGCAGATAGTCACACTGCAGCCCATGGAGGACCCCACACTGGAGCAGTTGGATATTTCCTGAAGGTATTGTGGCCTGTGTAGAACCCATGCTGGAGCAGATTTTCTGTGGAAGAGCCCATGCTGGAGGAGATTTTTTCCTTATGGACTGCAGCCTGTGGAGAGGACCCAATCTGGAGCAGGGGAAAAGTGTGAGGAGGAAGGATTGGCAGAGAGGATGTTATGTACTGACTGTAAGCCCACAATCCCTGCTGTGCTGCTTGGGGGATGGATAGAGGAGTTGGGAATGAAGGAGTGAAGTTAAGCCTGGGGGAAGGTGGGGGGAGGTGTTGTTTTGAATTTTTTTTGTCTTTGTTTTTCACTATCCAAATCTATTTTCATTGGTAATAAATTAAATTAAATTACAGTAAATTAAATTATATTAATTAATTTTCCCCAATTCTAATCTGTGTTGCCTGTGACGGTAATTGGTAATTGGTAATTGGAGAATTGAGGTTGTTCATCCTGGAGAAGAGAAGGCTCCGGGGAGACCTTATTGTGGCCTTTCAATATATAATGGGAGCTTATAAGAAAGATGGAAAAAGACTTTGTGCTAGGGCCTGTAGTGACAGGACAAGGGGCAACAGTTTTAAACTGAAAGAGGGTAGGTTTAGACTGGACATAAGGAAGAAATTCTTTACTATGAGGGTAGTGATAAATACTGCAACAAGTTGCCCAGGGAAGTTGTGGATGCCCCATCCCTGGAAGTGTTCAAAGTCAGGTTGGATTGGTCTTTGAGCAACCTGATCTAGTGAAAGATGTCCCTGTCCATGGCAGAGGGGTTGGACTAGATGATCTTTGATGGTCCCTTCCAACCCATACCATTTTATGATTATGTACTGGGGCCAAAACCATAACATCTTCCTACATGACTCGAGCGCACTCTCAGCAAGTTTCCAGATGATACAAAATCGGAAGGAGTGGTTGATACACTTGATGATTTTGCTGTCACTTAGAAGGACTTTGTGAGACTGAAGAAATGGGCTGACAGGAACCTCATGAAGTTAAGCAAAGGAAAATGCCAAGTCCTGCACCTGGGGAAGAATAACCCCAGGCACCAGTACAGGCTGGGGGCTGACTAACTGGAAAGCAACTTTGCAGAAAAAGACCTGTGAGTCCTGTTGGACATCAAGTTGTACAAGAGCCAGCAATGCACCCTTGCAGCAAACAAAGCAAGCAGTATCCTGAGCTGAATTAGGAAAAGTGTTGCCAGCAGGTTGAGGGATGTTTTTAATGCCCTCTGCTCAACACTGCTGAGAGACCACATCTGGAATCCTGTGTCCTCACCACAAGAAGGACAGGTACATACTGGAGGGAGTCCAGCAAAGAGTTCATTAAGGTATTGGAGTGTCTGGCATTTGAGAAGAGGCTGAGAGAGCTGGGATAACTGGAGAAAAGAAGGCTCAGGGAGGACCCTATCAATGTGTACAAATACCTGATGGGGGGCAGTAAAGAAGATGCCTCTTTTCAGTGGTATCCAGTGGAGGGATCAATTGCCATAAACTGAAATACAAGAAATTCCATTTAAACGTAAAAAAACTTTTTTACTGTAAGGGTGACTGAGCACTGGATCAGGTTGCCTAGAGAGGTTGTGGAGTATCCATCTGTGAAGATATTCAAAACTCGACTGGACATGGTCCTGGTCATCTAATTGACCCTGCTTTGAGCAGGGGAGTTGGACTAGATATCTCAAGAGTTCTTTTCCAACCTTGACTATTCCTTGATTGCATGGATTTACCAAGAGTGGGGACACAGAAATTTCCTAAAAGATCTACCTCCAGAGGCTATTTAGTCTAGTTCCCCTTTCTTCCTACTCACATTAAGACCAAACGTAATCATATGCATAAAAAGTAAGGAAGGTGGTATAGCTTTGCAGGTCAACATACTTAACTACAATTCCATCAACAAGCAAGGGCTGACAAAGTTATAATGTAACAAGGTAAACTCTGAGGCAAGACCAAGGAGTAAGATATGCAGCCTGCCAGAAGAACCTAATTCAGTAGTAGTTAGTAGACTTGAGCTATAGTGAGTGGTACACAGCAATGCCTATCAATCAGACTCAGAGGTTTCCCGAAATTGCAGGAATTCTTAACTTGGCTCTACACCCTTTAGTAATAGTTTGCTTGTTTTTATAAATTGTGTTAATCATAGACATTTAGCAAAACAGGTACTGACTATACACTGCTATGAAGAACTGTCAGACCTTTACAGATTATCGTGAGGCAAGACCTGATAGGAGAAAGCAAATGCCTCCAAGAAGAGTCTCTGTTCAGTCTTGATTAGGAGCCCTGAGCCATAGGAGAGTTTGCAGCATCCTTGTTGGACTCATTGAGCAATAACCTGTGATTCATGGACTACCAAAGGAAAGAGATAGAAGTGACCTTGTAGCCCAGGAAACATGGCATTGCTGTTTCTAACAAGGCCACAAATTCAATATAGGCTTCACTTGTCATATTTTGCTTGTTTGGAGATTTATTTTTGTCTGTTTAAGTGGAGTAGCCAGTAATTCTTACAATAAAGTTTTCCATGTCTGGATAGCTAATCTGTGACTTAACCTTTCTTTGTCTTGCTTAGCTTGGTTTGACTATTTAATGTAATAACAACAGTTTAAGACAGTTGAATTAAAACTCCTTTTAGAGCTCTAAGAGATTTAAGTGCTACAAATCAGGATTTGGGTCCACCCAGGCTGGTGGATCACAGTTAAAGCTTTGGAAAAATGCTCTAAAGTTATAATAACCTTACAACCTTGATAGTTTTATTTGTTTACAGGATAATACTCAAAGAAACAATTTGAATAGAAGCAGCCAGACCAAGTGACAGAATTGTTGATTTCAGTAATGTTATTTTAAGCAAATGTGTAAATATAAAAGGAATTTGGGAGAGATATCAAAGAAGAAAGGAAAGAGAAAGAAAGGCTTGAAACAGAGGGGAAACAGAATACTAACAATACTTAAAGGTTGAGAGAATTGTGGGTTACACATGTGTATATATCAAGGTCTGAAAGAGGATAATATATAATGAATAGTGAAATATTATGGTTGAACCAGAATAGAAGTAACACTGATGTGGGATACTTATCTATGCCAGGTATTGGAGGTTACTTATATCTAATAATCAGAACTTAATCGCTAAACTCAACATTTCTCTAAGAGAAAAAAAAAGAAAGAAAATGGTAGAAGTCTATACATGAATGTGACGACTGATTAGGTGAACAACTCTGTGTATTTTCTCCTCTACTATATCTCCTTCTCCCCTCCCCCAACCACTCAGTTGCCTGTGTTCTGAGGATCCAAAGCCCAGCTCTGACGCTACACAGCTGCATAATCTTGGGACATATATCTGAGAAAACCACGAAGTTATGAGAAAACCTGCAAGAAGATAAGAAGGGCAAAAGCAGGGTGAAGCTAGCTGAAAACTTTGGGTCAGATCAAGCCACTACTATCAACAGTGAAAGCTAGATGAAACTGGTTTGATCATTACAATCATGTGTTAACTTCTTCAGTAGTGACCAGGAATATCACTATTCCTGTACTGTGGCTACATTAGGTGACAATTATATTAAGATACCTAACAAGATGTTCATTTAATAGAATTGGGAAAGATCTGCTGTAAATGCAATCTAACTCATGATAAAAGAGAACATATTGGTTAACTAAACAATTATATGAGAAATTAATGAGAAACATTTCATCATTGTCATGTGTTATGAGGAAATATTAGATAAAAAGTTCTAAGGAATAAAGCTTAAGGAAATATTAGTATATCTCTTAAGACACCCTGTTGTATGGTTAATCACATTTGAATGGATGGTTTTATTAATTGTGATAATCATAAAATCATATAGAATCAAAATGTTTATGCTTATAAAGATTATACAGCTAATGAAACACTGTGATTATGTAAACTGAATGAAAATTGACAATAACGTAAGTTTAACTTAGGTATCAACAGGACTGTTTGAACACCTACCTAAAAGCTACTGGCATGTCAGTATGACACTCTGCTTCTGAGTACACAGCTGGGGTTGGTCTGCCTGCTGTTCCTCCAATTGGATGACTATGACCGAGTGTGTGAGGAAATAAATGAATATACTCTATACAGTTATCTGATATTAATAATAGCCTGATGAAGTTTGCTGATGACACCAAACTGAGTGGGGAAGTGGACACTTTGGAATGGAGAGCCACCCTGCAGGAAGACCTGGATAGTCTGGAAGACTGGGCTAACAAGAGCCTTATCAAGTTCAACAAAGAGAAATGTAAGGTCTTGCACCTAGGAACCAGGAGTGCAGCACAGGCTGGGATCTGCTTGGCTGGGAAGCAGCTCTGAGGAAAGGGACCTGGGGTTCCTTGTGCACAACAAGCTCAATATGAGTGAACAGTGTGCTGCTGCAGCAAAGGAAGCCAACAGGATGCTGGGTTGCATCAACAAGGGCATCACCAGCAGAGATAAAGAAGTCATTTTCCCACGCTGCTCAGCGCTTGTCGGGCCATACCTGGAATACTGTGTTCAGTTTTGGTCCCTGCTATGCAAAAAAAGATGTGGACAGGCTGGAGAGGGTCAAGAGAAGGGACACCAAGATGAACAAAGGACTAGGAAGCCTGCCATATGAGGAAAGGCTGAGAGAACTGCGTTTGTTCAGCCTTGAGAAAAGAAGGCTTAGGGGAGACCATATCACCATGTTCCAATATTTAAAGGGTGACTACAAAGAAGATGGAGACTCCCTTTTTACAAGGAGTCACATGGAAAAGATGAGAGGTAATGGCTACAAGTTACTCCAGGGGACATTCCAATTGGACACAAGAGGAATAATTTTCACAATGAGAACAATCAGCCATTGGAATTATCTTCCCAGGGAAGTGGTGGATTCCTCAACATTGGACACTTTTAAGGTTCGACTGGACAGGGTGTTGGGCTCTGTGTTCTCTCCTATAGCTATAGTAATAAAATGACTCTGTTCTGACCGAATCAAAATGGCATTCTGGTTATTCCATGGCATTCCTCACAGGTCTAATAAC
>QJSC01026220.1:10990-25044 GCA_003697955.1 Calidris pygmaea
CCTGGTGGACAACAGGATGCCCAGGAGCCAGCAATGGGCCCTGGTGGCCAAGAAGGTCAGTGGCATCCTGGGGGGCATCAGGAAGAGCGTGAGCAGCAGGTGGAGGGAGGTCATCCTGCCCCTCTGCTCTGCCCTGGGGAGGCCCCAGCTGGAGCACTGGGACCAGTTCTGGGCTCCCCAGTTCCAGAAGGACAGGGAACTGCTGGAGAGGGGACAGCAGAGGCTACAAAGATGATGAGGGGCCTGGAGCATCTCTCTGCTAAGGAATGGCTGAGGGACTTGGGGCTTTTTAGTCTGGAGAAGAGAAGGCTGAGGGGGGATCTGATCAACGCCTATAAATACTGAAAGGGTGGGCGTCAGGAGGATGGGGCCAGGCTTTTTCCAGTGGTGCCCAGTAACAGGACAAGGAGCAACGGGCACAAACTTGAACATAAGAAGTTCCACCTAAACATGAGGAGGAACTTCTCTACTTTGAGGGTGGCAGAGCCCTGGCAGAGGCTGCCCAGGGAGGTGGTGGAGTTTCCGTCTCTGGAGACATTCAAAACCTGCCTGGACAAATTTCTGTGGAACCTGCTCTGGATGGCCCTGCTCTGGGAGGGGGTTGGAGGAGATGATCTCCAGAGGTCCCTTCCAACCCCACATCATCCTGTGATTCTGTGAATATTGGCAATGCCGGTGCCGGGCATCCCTACCATCCATGGGCTGCGTCCTCACCTGTGTCTCCAGCAGCTGGAGGTCACGCTCGAAGGCGCTGTGCATGCGGTGGAAAGCCTCCACCGTGCCGGCGTCCTCCCCCAGGTCCTGGGGCAGCTCCTGGCGGCGGGCGGCGATGAGGGCCAGCAGCTCCCCGCCGTCGTAGAAGTACTTGTGCAGGTCGTAGGAGGCGGCGAGGAGCTGCATGCGGGTGTCGATGAGCTCCAGCAGGTCGGCCCAGCTCTCGTTCAGCCCATCCTTCCACTCAGCCATGGTGGCCGCCTCCACGTGCCCGGCGTCAATGAGGTCCTCGATGGTCAGGTTCACCCGGTCCACCCGTTCCTGCCCCACGCTGCCCGTCTCCCGCGCGAATTCCCGAAACTTCTCCCTCAGGAGCTGCACGGGGGGGGGTGGGGTGGAGAGAAGAGTTGATTTTGCCCCCCCCACCATCTCCCCAAACCACACACCGGCACCACCATGCCCACCCCAGGCCATCTGCTCACCGTGACGTGGTCCAGGTCCTGCCCCATCTCCTGGGAGGAGGCGACCACGTCGCGCTCGGCGATCCACTGCTCCAGGTCCTCCACCTCCCGCTTCAGCTGGAAGAGGTGGGACATGTTCTCCAGGCGCCGGCGGCGCTCCTCGGCCGCCTCCTTCAGCCCGGCGTAGTGCTTGTCCACCTGGCCCTGCAGCCGGATGATCTGCTCCCTGCGCGGCCCCGGCACACAGACACCCCAGTTCTCACCCGGGAAAAGACGCCCCCGACCCCCATCCGTGTTGCCAAACAGTTGGGGGGGACCCACTCTGTGCTCCCCACGTCCCTCTGCCACCATCTCCCTGCTGCAGCCGGGGCAACCAATGCCACCAGAGCCCCAGCTGAACCACCCACCATGGTGCTGAGGGCACGGGGACAGCCCGAGGGACAGGGGACGCGCGGCGGTGGCACCTACCCCTCGGGGTGGCCGGCGGCGAGCAGCTGCTGAGCCCTCCCCGCCAGCTCCTTGATGGTTTGGCCGTAGTCCTCGATGGACCGCTGCTGCCGCACGTGTCTCTTCAGCATCACCAAGCCGCTCTCCTCGTCCTGCGGCGTGGTAGACACCAGTGCCCATCAGCACCCAGCGTGGCCAGGGGACTGGGATGAGGTCCAGCCCCCACACCCACCCTATGAGCATGCCCTGGCTCCATCCGACACGTCGGGGAGCAACAGTGAGCCCTGTTACGTGTTACACCGTGGCATGACATGGCGTGGAACAGCATGGCATGACGTGCCATAGGATGGCAGGGCATGGGATGGCGTGTAATGGCATGACATGGCATGGTACGGGGTTTAGTGAAGATGCTGGGAGGGCTGGAGCCCCTCTGCTGGGAGGGGGGGCTGAGAGAGTTGGGGGGGTTCAGCTTGGAGAAGAGAAGGCTCCGGGGAGACCTTCCAGCCCCTTCCAGTCCCTCAAGGGGCTCCANCCTGGCCCAGGTTGCCCCGAGAAGCTGTGGCTGCCCCATCCCTGGAGGGGTTCAAGGCCAAGTTGGAGGTGTCCCCCCCATCATGGAACTGGATGGGCTTTAAGGTCCCTTCCAACCCAAACCATTCTATGACTCTATGTCTGACACCATGGCACGGCACAGTCCGGCTTGACATAGGATGTCCCAACATGACGCAGATCCCCCCCGCCAAGACACGGGGGCACCCACCCCTCACCTTGGGCTTCTCCTCAGCTCCCATGAAGAGCTCCTGCTCGCTGATCCAGGCTTCGGCTTCGCCGGCGTCCAGGTAGTACTGCTGCGCCTCCCCGGCCTCCCGCAGGCGCCGGTGCCGGGCGGCCGCCTCCTCCTGCAGCGTCTCCCACAGCCCCTTCAGCTCCTGCACCCTGCTCTCCAGCTCCGGGTTGGGCTCGGCGCCCCTCACCGCCGCCTCCCCCCGGCTCAGCACCTCTCCCAGCCGGGGGGCATGGCCCGCCAGCTCCTTCTGCAGCGTCTGCCGGCGGGATGGATGGTCACGGAGGGGGGCTCAGCCATGACGGATGGCCCCCCAAGGCGGGGACCGTCTAGGGTGGTGGGTGCCACCGCTGCACCCGGAGTAGGGGGCTCACCTCGTTCCTCTTGGCCAGGCGTTGCACGCTCGGGAGGTCGGTGCCGTGCTCCGTTGACCTCGCCAAGGGCAGCCTCTCCTGCACCCATAACTGTGGATGACAGCACCCATTGAGCCCTGCAGGGCACCCACGGGTGGCCCCGGCTCACCAGACCCCACCACGGCGAGGATGCTCACCGTCTCGTCCTCCAGATCCCTCCCCAGCTGGTACATGGCCTTGGCGGTCTCCAGCTCCTTCCTCCTCTTCTCCAACGGCTCCAGCAGTTCCAGGAATCGCTGCCGGAGCCTCTGCTCCTGCCCGTCACCATCCGGCACGTCCCTGGCAGGGGTGGGACCCTGCCACTCCAGCTCCTCCAGCTCCTTCATACGTGCTCCCACTTGCTCTTCCAGCCTCTGGTGGAGAAGAGCCGTGTGAGGTGGGAAGGCAGAGCCAGGCGGGGGGACCCCCAAGGCACCAGCCAGCACCGTTTGGGGACATAACCCCACACCTCGGACCCCTCCACCCCAAGCAAACCCCTACCCGAAGTCAAAGGTGATGTGCCAACACCCTTGCTGCTTGGTTGGCAGCCCCACCACCCACCTTCAACCTCTTCAGCAGCAGGTTGGTGGCTGTGAGGTCCTTGGCTTGCTCGGCGGCGCGTAGCTCCTCCTTGGCCCGCCCCAGCCAGCTCTCCAGCTCCTGGTAGCTCTGGGCGTAGAGGGCTGACCGGTTGGCCTCGAAGAGCTGCCGGCCCTTCTCCTCGGCGGCGCCCCGCAGCCCGTCCCACCGCCGGCGTAGCTCCTCCAGCCGCTGCCTCACCACCTCACCGTGCTGTGGCTTGCGGTTCACCAGCTCCTTCCCCTCCTGCCGGCGACAACCAAGAGGTCGGTGGCCACCGAGGACATCCACAAGGACATCCACCCCCCGCCCCCAGCCTAGGGGGGGTTCCAGGCAGCAGGGGACCAGCACCCACCATCTCAATCTTCTCCAGCCAGCCCTGGTTGGATGCCAGCTCGGCCATGAACGCCTGGTGCTTCTGCCACTTGCTGTGGAGACCACGGGTTTCGCCGTAGGAGGTGTCCTGTGCCGTCAGCATCTTCTCATCCACCCAGGCGTCGAGCTGCGGGGCAAAGGTATTTAAGAAATGTGTAGATGTGGCACTTCAGGGCACGCTCCAGTGCCTGAGATTGTTGGGTGTGGTGAGTGTTGTGGTGACGGGGTGTTGGTGGGTTTCACTGAATTTCACTGAATTTTTTAGAGTTGGAAGGGGCCATAGAGATCATCTAGTCCCACTCCCCTGCTGAGGCAGGATTGCCTAGAGCTTGTCAGAGCATGTCACTCAGGACGGCATCCAGGCGGGGCTTGAAAATCTCCGAAGAAGGGGACTCCACACCCTCCCTGGGCAGCCTGTTCCAGGGCTCTGCCACCCTCATCGTGAAGAAGTTTTTCCTCAGATTTGAGTGGAACCTCTTATGTTCCAACTTGTGCCCGTTGCCCCTCGTCCTGTCACTGGCAACCACTGAGAGTGGGTGGGTTTTTTTGATTTTTGGTTGGTTTTTTTTTTTATGGTTGGACTCGATGATCTCAAAGGTCCCTTCCAACCATGAAGATTGTGTGATTCTGTAAAGCATGTCAGGGCTCGCCTGGTTGGGACCTCCCCCCGGTGCCACCAATGGTGCCCGTGTCCTTACCTCCCGGCAGCTCTGCAGGAAGATCTGGAGCTCATGGTTGTCCTGCAGCAAACCCGCCGCCTCCTCCGCCTTGGCCATGACGGCTCCGTGCCTGGCAGAGGGCAACCAGAGATGGGGCCAGCGTTAGCCCTGCTGCCCACATGCCGCCCACCCGCCGGCCCCTCGCCGGACTCACCGCTCCTGGAGGGCCTGGCACTTCTCGGCGATCTTCTCGGAGAAGATGTTGCCCTCGGCCACCAGCTTGTTGCCGTTGGCCACCGCCTCCGGGACCTTCTCGGCGCTGCTCTCCATGCCAGCGCGGAACTCCTGGAAGCGGCGCAGGGCGGCATCCGAGCCCTCCAGCGTGGCCGGCAGCTCCAGGTGTGCCAGCGTGTACTCCTGGTGGGGGGAACACGGAGAGATGGTGGTGGTGGTGGGTTCAGCACCTTCGTGGGGTGGCCCAGAGGCAGGGAAACCTTCCCCCCCTCCCCTTAGGGACCTTCCCTGGGTCACCCACCTGGTTGGCCAGGAGGATCTCCGCCTGCTTGGCATCCCGGAGGAACTCCTGGAAGCCGCGGCACTGGGTGAGGAAGCCGTGCCGGGTCTCTGCCATCTTGCCCAGGGCGGCCCAGCCCACCTCCACGCCGCGCAGACGCTGCCGCAGACCCTCGTACTGGGGGTCCTCCTGCTCCCCCACCACCTTCTCCCCGGCCTCCAGCAAGGCGGCGAAGGCGGCCGCGTGCTCCTCGGCGTCGCGCCGGGCGGCCTGGTGCTGCCGCAGCAGCTCCTCCGCCTCGGCCAAGGTGGCCGGCATCTCGTCGGCGGCCGCCACGGCTTTCTGAGCGCCGAAGAGCCAAGCTTGGAAGTCATCCAGGTCCTGCAAGAAGCTCCGGAGCTGCCCGGCTTCCCCCAAGGAAGCCGCTTGCTCCCCCAGGGCCTCCTGCAGCTCATCCCAGGCGGCCGTCGCCGCTGCTAGCCGCTCGGCCACCTCCCCGGCCACCTCGGGCCGTTCCTCGGCCAGGCGGTCAGCCTGGGAGCGCAGGGCGGCCAGGCGGTCCTTGGCGACCACCAGCTCCCTCTCGATGCCGTAGAGCTTGCGTTGGGTGGCCAGGATGCCGGCCAGGTCCCGTCCCAGCTCGGCGGTGGCCCTGACCACCTGGGCTTTGCTCTGTAGCCATTGCCGGGTCTCCTCGCCCTCCAGGCGGTAGTTGAGGAGGCGCAGAGCCGAGCCCACCGCCCGGCGACGCTTGGCCACCAGCTCCCTGAACCGGTCCCACCTGCGGGATGGAGGTGGGTGACAGTGGGGGATGCGGTGGGGACCGTCCCGGCATCACCCACTCGCCCCGGTGTCACCGGCCACCCTACCTCTCGTTGAGCTGCTCCTGGCACTGCCGGACCTGGGGGCTGCGGGGGTGCCCGCCGGCCAGTAGCCCGTCGGCTGCCTGGTTGACAGCGGCGATCTGGGAAGCCACGGTGGCCATCTCCTGCTCCAGCCCATCCAGCCTGTGGGGACGGCCGGGCTGAGAACGGGCCACAACTCGGGACGCGGCACAGCCGCATCGCCACCGCCGGAGCCCTTACCTGTGCTGTGCCACGTCCAGGTCCTCCAGCGCCTGAGGGACCTCCAGTTGCCCCAACCAGGTCTCCTTGGACCCCATCCAGAGGTGGCAGGCGTCGCTCTCCCCAAAAACGGTGTAGAGGTCCAGAGCGTCCTGCAGCTGCCGGCCCCGCCGCTCGGCCAGGGCGGCCACCTCGGCGTGCAGGTCCCTCAGGGCCACCAGCCGGTTCTGCCCCTCGGGGCTAGCCCTTAGCTCCGGCGGGAAGCCCTGGGCTTGCCGGGCCAACCCTTCCAGCTGCTCCTGGGCGGCCGCCATCTCCTCCAGCAGCTCCTGGTGCTGCCGCAGAAGGACCCGGGTGCGGGACTCGTCCTGCCCCAGCTCCTCGCTGGCCGCCCGCCGCCGAGCGTCCCGCAGCCCCTCCGCCAGCTCCTCCGCCTCCGCCTGGAACTGGAAGAAGCCCTCGGCCTCCCGCAAGCCCCGCCGGCGGAAAGCCGCCAGCTCCTCCAGTTGCCCCCACAGCCCTTTCACCGCCGCCCCCCGTTCCCGTAGCCGGCTGGCCGCTTGCCCCGCCACCGCCACCGCTAGCCCTTCGCCCGCCGCCAGCGCCCGCTCCAGCCGCTCGCCCCGGCTCCGTAACTCGGCCTCGAAGGCGGCGTGCCGGCGCTGGAGCAGCAGGACGCCCGGCAGGTCCTTCCCGAAGTCCAAGGAGGAGTAGAGCTGCTCCTGCTCCTTGATCCACCCTTCCGCCTCGTCCAGCTCCCACAGGCAGGTCCAGAGGGACCGGGATTGCTCCAGCAAGGCTCTCCTCCGGGCCGCCAGCGCCTGCAGCTCCCGGCGGCACATCTCCAGGTGGCTCACGCGGTCACGGATGACTTTGGGGTCGCAGGGACGGTAGCCTGGCCGGGAAACGCGGTGGGAGCCCATCAGCACGGCTCCCCCCTCGGCCGTGTCACCGTCCCGGCGCATCCCGCTGTGCCTACCTTCGGCGTCGGCGAAGCGGAGGGCGGCGGCGCTGATGGCTCGTGTCTTCTCTCCCTGCAGGACCATGTCACGCTCCAGCAGCCGGTGGGTCTGCAGCAGCTCCTCCGCCTCCAGAAGGTGCTTCCCGCACTCGGGCGATGTCAACTGGACCTGCAGGAGAGCCCTAGGCCATCACCCACCACACCAGCTCCCACCGGCAGACGGCACCCACCGACACCCAAAAGCCACCAGGAGCACCCCAGCATCTCCTCTGTCCCACCAACACCCTTCATGGTGCAACCAACCCATGGTGGCCCCCCACGGCTCACCTTGACCTCGTCCATCCAGTCGATGCTGTGGAGCATCTCCTGGAAGAGGTGCTGCAGGGCGAGGTTCATCTCCAGGCGCTGGCGCCGGGCGGCCAACAGCTCCAGGAGCTGCTCCCAGAGCCGCAGGATGTTGTCCTTGCGCGCCTTGATGCGCTGGATGTCGTGGTAGCCCTCCACCTCCAGCTCCTTCGCCACCGCCTCGATGGCCTGCACCCGCTCCTTGTAGGCGGCCGTGTCCGTCTCGATGGCCTCGTGCTTCTTCTTGGCCGCCTCCACCGCCGGCAGGTCCTGGCCGAAGTTGTCCTGCCCCGGCACAAAGCTCACGGTGAGGCTCTGGCGGGGTGCCCCGGTCCCCAGGGTGGATGTCCCTGGTCTCACCTGGGCCACCAGGCGCTGGTTCTCGCTCAGCCAGGCCTCCCGCATGGCTGCTTTGCGGTCGAAGCGCCGTGCCAGCTGCTCCAGCTTCTCCTGCCGGATGAGCTCGGTGCGCAGTGCCAGCTCCCGCTCGTGCTCCGCTTTCTCCAGCTGCTCCCAGGCCTGGGGGAAGGTGGAGCCGGACGGGGGTGGCACCCACATCCCATTTCCCGCCCCCCAACCCGTTCTCCTGGTGAACCCCAATGTGACCCATGGGTGAGGGGCCATGGTTAGAGGAACCCAACTTGGGATGGACCTTGCCTGCCCCAGGATGGACTCAAGGTGTCCTGGGATGGACTTGAACTGCCCTGGGAGATGGACCCAACCTGCCCACAAGAGATGGACCCAACCTACCCCAAAGAGGTAGGACCTCACTTGCTCTAGAACAGAGCTCTAGACCCAATCTGCCCTGAGATGGACCCAAACTGCTCCTAGAGATGGACCCAACTTGTCCTAGGACCCATCCCAGGATGGACCTGCACCACCTTGGGAGATAGACTCAAACTGCCCTAGGATCTGAACTGCTCTGGGATGGGCCAAACTTGCCCCAGGAGATGGACCCAACCTACCCCCAAGAAATGGACCTCACTTGCTCTAGAACAGAGCTCTAGACCCAGTCTGCCCTGAAATGGACCTAAACTGCCCCAGGATGGACCCAACTTGCCCCAGGATGGACCTGAGCTGCCCCAGGATGTCTTTGACCTGCCCCAGGACAGCCTAAGGAGCAAAGTCCCCAGGGATATGGGGAGAAGAGCAGCCCCCAGGTCACAGGGTGCCACGGGAGCAGCCACGTGTCCCTGACGTGTCCCCAGGCTGCTGGGACAGGCCCCATACCCGGTTGATGTCGGAGACCAGGCGTCCCTCGTGTGGGGTGTAGACGCGCTGGTTGTTGGCTCGCATCCGCGACTGGATGGTGAAGAGCAGCACCTCCAGGTTACCCTTCTCCTGAAACCTGTCCCGGAGAGAGCTCAGGTCAGGGCACCCATGGGTGCTCGCCACCATCACCACCAGGGCATGAGGGGGGGGGCTCGGGGGTGCTTACTTGGGGGGCTTCTCCACGGTGCGGTAGGTGCTGAAGGCTTGGAGCTGGTGCTGCACCCCGGCCAGCGAGTTGGCGAAGCTGCGGCTGTTGAGGGAGGCGATGGTCTGCTCGATCCAGGTGAGCAGGTCGGAGGCCAGCCCCCCGTAGCCCTCGATCATCCTCTCCGTCTCCTTGGCGTGCTCGATGACCTGCGGTGGGGACGGCGGTGACCACCGGGTACTGGCATCCTGGTAGAACCACCCCCCAACCCCAACACCGTTCCCTACCTTGCCCAAACGCCTGCCCTCCACCTCCAGAACCTTCATCTTGGAGAAGTAGTGGTAGAAGGCCACCACGTAGGTGATGATGGACTTCTCGTCGGGGTTCTCCGTGAACACATCTGCCCAGCACGAGCGGGAGGCATCATAGAATCATAGAAGGGTTTGGGTTGGAAGGGACCTTAAAGATAATCCAGTTCCACCCCCCCTGCCCTGGGCAGGGACACCTCCCACCAGACCAGGTTGCTCCAAGCCCCCTCCAACCCGGCCTTGAACCCCTCCAGGGATGGGGCAGCCACAGCTTCTCTGGGCTGAAAAGCCTGACCCAACCTCTGCATTGCCCCAGCATCAACGGGCCACCATGGCCTCATGAGGTCCCCCCTTGCTCCCACCCAGACCCTCCTTCCATGGGGTGGAAATCTCTCTGTCCCTCCACGAGGCCCGGGCACATCCCGGGACGTAATGGGGAAACTGAGGCAGGAGGGTGGGCAGCAGAGGCCTCACCTTCAGGGTCGAGGAGCGGGGTTATGCCCAGGTGCCGCTCTGCCACGCTGAATGCGTGCTCCAGGTTGTGTCGGGCATTGGATTTGGTCAGGTTTTGGAAGTCAACCAGCTCGGGCCTGGGGACAGAGGGTGTGGGACAGTGATCACACGCCTGTAGGACATCCCTCAGTGCCACCACCGCAGCATGTACCAATGTCCACCACCGTGCCGCTCACCTGTGCCTGTGGATGAGGGCGTTGAAGGCCAGCCCATCCTTCCAGCTTGAGGTGAAGTTGGTGACGTTCACATGGGGGTACCTGTGACAGGGACAAGGCGTCACTGTCACCCTCTGGACATCCCCAGACCTCAGTGTGGTGGGATGTGGGTCCCATCACCTACCCTGCCGTCTTCATCTGGCACCAGAGCAGCAGTGCATCCCTGGCAGAGCGTGTCTCCCGGCCCTCCTGTGTCTGCACGATGATGTCCTGGATCTGGGGACAGAAGGACATCCCAGGGTTGGAAGAGGACATCCATGGAGGAGGGCTCCCGCTTGGAAACAAGCCACTAGTGCTGAGCTGAGGGGTACTCCCCACCCACCCAACCCCACCTGGAAGCGGAGGATGATGGTCCAGATGAGGCCAAGGACGAGGCGGTGGTTGCCATCCACGATGTCGTGGGAGCCCATGTTCTCCAGGTGGACCCGCTGCTCCTTCAGGAACTGCAGCGCCTTGTCCACATTCTCCAGGCAGTGGATCCTCATCCGGCCCTTGGTGGGCTTGGGCTGGGGCAGGACAGCGCTCAGCACCCTCCCCTCCACGCTGGGAACCCCCACCCCTGCCCGGGGCCAACGGTGCTGCCACCCCAACCCTGGTGGAACCTTGCTCAACACCTAGGTCAATGGCCTTGGTGGAGCAACAGAGGTCTTGGGGCATGGCATGATGTGGCATGGTTTCCCAGGGTTCCCAGCGGGATGGGATGGGATGGGATGAGTCCCCAGGGTCCCAAGCTGGATGGGATGGGATTGGATGGAGATGGGATGGGTCCCCAGGGTCCCCATCTAGATGGGATGGGATTGGATGGGATGGGATAGAAATGAGATGAGTCCCCAGGGTCCCCAGCTGGATGGGATGGGATTGGATGGGATGGAGATGGGATGGAGATGGGATGGGTCCCCAGCTGGATGGGATGGAGATGGGATGGAGATGGGATGGAGATGGGATGGAGATGGGATGGAGATGGGATGGAGATGGGATGGAGATGGGATGGGTCCCCAGGGTCCACAGCTGGATGGGATGAGATGGGATGGGATGGATGCCCAGCTGGATGGCATGGCATGGGTCCCAGGATCCTCAACGGGATGGAACTCCTACCAGAAGCTCTCCTGACAGCACCTCCAGCAGCTTGATGAGCACCCGCCCGTCCCGGAGGTCCATGTAGAGGTCCGAGATGCGGCAGGTGACGCGCGCCAAGTGCGAATTCACCCACTTGGTGAAGGTCTTCTTCTGCACCGCCTCCCGCTCGTCTGCAACGGAGAGCGGTGGCACGGTGACACGGGCGGCTGGGACAACCCGGGGGAGGAGGACCCCCGAGGGGACCCCCGTCCCTCACCTGCCAGAGCTTTGATGCGGGAGCGCTCGAAGAGCCGCGCCGAGCTGTTGTCGTTGTCCAGCTCATCGTCGGAGGCGTCCCAGCGGACGTTGATGCGGCTGTACTGCTGCTGCAGCTCCAGCTGCTCGTAGTCGTTGGCCGAGGTCATGGTCCCGGTGGCCCCCGGCCCCCGGGTGGCCCTTGGCTACCGGCGAGAGGCCCCTGCTGGGACGGCGGGGTGGCCGTTGGGCAGGGGGCACGGCCGGGAGGGCTCGCCGGTGGCCCCCACGGCGCGGCACGCGGGGATTTGCGGCTCTGAGCCCGGTTAAGCAGCTCAGAGGGATTTAACCTCCCCTCCTCCCCAGGTGTTGGGGGGCACCTGGGTGCCTGCACGCACCGGGGGTGGTGTGGTGTGTGTGGGGGGGTCACCCTACCCCCGTAGCCAAACCGTGCCCCTTCCCCATCCCGGGGGTCCCCCCAGCCCACCCCAGGGGTGTCCAAACCCCCCCCATCCTCCCAGCCCTGGGTGCGCGCCCCCCCCTACCCCCCACCCATGGAGGGGTTTGGTGGCAGAAGGTGGGTGACAGCTGCCGGAGAGGGGGGGGCCACCCACCCCCGTCGCGGGGGGGACATTTGAGACACAGATAGGACGTGGCCGGTATCTAAAAATGCCACCGGCAGCTGTCGGTGGCCGGGACGGGAGGGAGGAGGCTGCGGGGGCACCCGAGGGGTGCGGGGAGCCGGGATGGGGGCTCCCCCGTGGCCAGCAACCCCCACCGGGACCACCCCCCCGGGCACCCTGGAAGCCACCGGGAGCCCTCTGCCACCGGGGCACGGTGCAGGTTTGGGGGGGCGGGGGGGAAAGCCTGGCTACCGGGGGTGTCACCCCAGGAACAGTGACACCCCGCCGGCCCCCCGGGGGACCCCGGGAGAGCTTTATCGGGGCACCCAGGGCTGGGCTGGGCCCCGTCCCCACACCCTAATCGCCCCCGCGCAGGCAGGGCCGTGCCGGCCAGCCGGCTCGTGTGCCAGAGCGTGCAAGGATGCGTGGGAGAGCGTGCAAAAGCACACACACGTGTGAGCAAGGACATGCAGGAGCGTGCAAGAGCACGCAGGAGTGAGCAAGGACATGTAGAAGGGTGCCAGAGCGTGCAGGAGTGAGCGAGGACATGCGGGAGTGTGCAAGGACATGAAGGAGTGTGCAAAAGGATGCACGTGCCAGCAAGGACATGTAGGAGTGTGCCAGAGTGTGCAAGGATGTGTAGGAATGTGCAAAAGGATGCACGTGTGAGCAAGGACACGCAGGAGCGCGCAAGAGCATGCGGGAGCGAGCAAGGACATGTAGGAGTGTGCCAGAGTGTGCAAGGATGTGAAGGAACATGTAAAATGATGCACATGTGAGCAAGGACATGCAGAAGTGTGCAAGAGCATGCAGGAGTGAGCAAGGACATGTAGAAGTGTGCCAGAGTGTGCAAGGGCGTGAAGGAGCATGTAAAAGGATGCAGGTGTGAGCAAGGACATGCAGGAGTGTGCAAAGACATGCAGGAGTAAGCAAGGACATTTTAGAGTGTGCAAGGACATGTAGGAGTGTGCAAAAGCATGCACATGTGAGCACGCATATGCAGGAGTGTGCAAGAGCATGCATGTGTGAGCAAGGACATGTAGGAGTGTGTCAGAGCATGTAAAGACAGGAAGAAGTGTGCAAGAGGATGAACATGTGAGCAAGGACATGTAGGAGTGTACAAAATCATGCATGTGTGAGCAAGGACATGCAGAAGCGTGCCAGAGTGTGCAAGAGCATGCATGTGTGTGCAAGGGCATGTAAGAACATGCCAGAGTGTGCAAGGACATGCAGGAATGTGCAAAAGGATGCACGTGTGAGCAAGGACATGCAGGAGTGTGCCAGAGCATGCAAGAGGATGAATGCATGAGCAAGGACATGGACAAGCGTGCCAGAGTGTGCAAGGACATGTAGGAGCATGCAAAAGGACGCACGTGTGTGCAGGGACGTGCAGGAGCGTGCCAAAGCGTGCACATGTGAGCAAGGATGTGCAGGAGTGTGCGAGAGCATGCAGGAGCGAGCAAGGATACGTAGAAGTGTGCCAGGGTGTGCAAGGACATGAAGGAGCACGTGAAAGGATGCACGTGTGAGCAAGGACAGGCGGGAGCGTGCCGGAGCGTGCAAAGACCCGCGGGAGCGTGCAAGGGCACGCACGTGTGAGCAAAGACATGCAGGAGCGTGCCAGAGCGTGCAATAGTGTGCGTGCGTGAACGAGGACATGGAGGAGCGCGCAAAAGGAGGCACGTGTGAGCGGGGACGTGTGAGCGCACACAAGAGCGTGCAAGGCCACACAAGCGTGTGCCGGAGAGGGGCCCCCGAGCCGTGGCTCCGCGCTGCTCCCAGCCCCCCCATAGGGGAAGGGGAATTTGGGGGAAACCCCCCAACCCCAAGACGGCGGGAACCGCAGGAGGGCCAGCCCGGCACCGNCGCGCAAAAGGAGGCACGTGTGAGCGGGGACGTGTGAGCGCACACAAGAGCGTGCAAGGCCACACAAGCGTGTGCCGGAGAGGGGCCCCCGAGCCGTGGCTCCGCGCTGCTCCCAGCCCCCCCATAGGGGAAGGGGAATTTGGGGGAAACCCCCCAACCCCAAGACGGCGGGAACCGCAGGAGGGCCAGCCCGGCACCGTGTGTGGCGAGTTGTGTCGGGTCTCTGCCATCCCGGCACCGCCGTGCCGGCGGGACACCTTGGTCCTGGCTGGGGCCTCCCCCACACCACTAAGAGGAGGAGGAGGAGGAGGAGGAGGAGGAAGAGGAGGAGACATGGCCGAAGCCAGGCACAGCGGGGCCCGAGGGAGCGCGGGGTGCTCGCCCACCCTTTAAATCTCCCTCCGCCGCCCCGGTGCCTGCCCAAAACCTCCCCGTGCGGCACCGCCGCGCCGCCGTCGCCGCCACCCGGGGATCGCCGCCGTGGCTCCCCGCCACGGAACGCCAAG
>QJSC01026221.1:4462-27391 GCA_003697955.1 Calidris pygmaea
GCTCTGTCTGGGCACGTGAAGGGTTGGGGGAGAAAGTGGGGGTCCTTAGTCCCTCTCTGGGCACTGGTGGGACTGGGGAAATCGGGGCGATCCCTATCCCTCCCTCTCACGGTGGGGGGTAAGAGCGGGGTACAGTGGAGGAAAGGACCCGTCCCTACCTGTCCCCGCACACAACCACGCTCCTGCTCCACCGCCGCCGCTCTGGGGCGGCTCAGTCTCTTGAGCAGGCTGGGGGGGGGGCAGGAGAGGAAGTGGCCCGGGCGCTCTCCAAACTCCATATAAGGGCAGTTACGGCGCGAGCGTCACACGGGGACGGGAGGGGAGGAGGGGACGGGGACGGGGACGGGGACGTGGGGGTGGGGCAGGAGGAGGGCAAGGAGCTGGGGGGCCGTGGGATCTCTCGAACCCCCTTGGACACCCTGGATTCCTTTGGATGCCCTTGAACACCAGGAGAGAAACACCCATAGTAATTCATTATGATTTATTAAAAACAGTAAAAAACCCAGCAATAGTATTTACATTTTAACTCTCACGGGAGCCCCACAAGGGCCACTTCATCCCCTGGCTCTGTGGCCCCCCTGCCCTGCACAGGGCCAGGGACACACTGAGCTTTCTGTGCCCTGCTCATGGGGGAGCAGCTGCTCCAGCTCCAAGGCCACAGCTTAAAAGAAGGCTTCTGGGTTGTCATTTCGGCAGAACTGGCCAATGACATGACAACAGATGCTCTCCCCCCCCCCCTCACTCCAAGGAGAGGAGGAAGAGAGAGCTGTGAGCTTAGAAGAAACTATTTCAGATTGCTATTTCAGAAAGAATGATCACTTTGTTGAAATGGCAACTTTTGGCAAAGAAAGAAGGAATACACCAGGAGTAATTTTAAAAAGCTGGCAAACCTTAAAAATGTAAATTTTAAAAAACAGCTTGAAAACAAAACCAGAATTATGATTTCGTTAAAACATTGAAATCTGTGAGGACACAGAATATTGAGAATGAAAAACTTTCAGTGGAAAAAAGAAATACCTGAATAATTCAGTGAGGCAGATCAAGGAAGGAGGAAGGCAGACGGGGGAGGAACAGATAGACGTCTTACTAAACTACTTTCATGAAGAATTAATATTAAAATTAAAAAAAAAAAAAGGAGAAAAATAATGAAATAGACACAATATACAAAAACCTGTATCAAACTCCCAGGATGACAGTCCCCTCACGGGCAGGCACTGGGGAAGTCCCAGACTGGACTCAGCAACAGATGGGAACTGGATTCCAGCTCTGGAGTCATGAACACTTGGATCGGGATCAAAAGCAGACGAACAGACAGGGTCCTCCTTGGACGTTGGACGTCGGCAGGAAGAAGCCTTGACCCTTTGATCCCTCAGCTTTTAGACTGAGCATGGGGCAGATGGGATGGAACACCCCAGTTGGTCAGGTTTGGGTCACCTGTCCTGTCCAGTCCTCCCCACAGATGTGACCCCTCTAGGTTTTTTCTGTTTCTGACCCTCTAATGGGGCAAATAACAAAAATTGGCTGACCTTGGTTGTTATAGCAACCGCCTCCTCCCCGAGCCCTTCCACCAAGGATGGGAACTCCAACGCCCGCAGACAAAGACAGGGACTGTGCAGAGGGGTTCTTGGAGCTGGACTCCCCCACCCAGGAAAGCCCCAGTGGGACCAGCCCCTCCCAGAAACCCAGCAGAGCCCGAGGGTGTCCTGGGGCCAGAGACAGCCTGAGAGCCTGAGCTCAGAGGGGGGGCTCTGGGCAGCAGTGGTCCCTGGGTCACCCTGGCTGCCGGGCAGGGTTAAGTTTGGGGGGGGGCGCCCAGCACCTCTCTGGCTGCTGGGGGAGGGGGAAGTGTGGAGTGGGGGGGTGGGTCCACCCCTACCTGCATCAGCCCAGATCCAAGCTCTTCTGCTGGTTCCAGCTGCTCCGTGCGCTGTGGCGAAGGACTCACCAAGTGCCGTGTTCTGGGAAATCGGCAGGAAAAACCAAGCGGGTGAGGGAAGGGGCTGTTTATGTGACAAAAATAGACTAGCAATGAGTGGAAGGGCAGGATTTTTCCCTTCAAGATTTCCTTGCCAAATACTTTCTCTAAGGAGGAGGGAGCTCAGCTCAAACCCCACATGGGCTCAGTGGCCCCTTCTCCACTCCTTTGCCCGCCCTGGAGCAGGTTCCCCTCCTCTCCCCTCGTCCCAGCAGGAGCCAAGCTCGGCTTTGCCAGGCTCTCCCCAGGTGGATGGGCAGCCCAGGCAAAGCAGTGATGGGCATCTGTCCTGGGTTCAGCTGGGATGGGGTTGGCTTTGGGGGCTGTCAAGGCCTCGTCTGCTCCTCACACAGCCCCCACCAGTGAGTGGGCTGGAGCAGGGGCACCAGAAGTTGGGACAAAACCTCTTTCTCTTCCTCTTCTCTCCCCCATCCCAGCCGGGGGCAGTGAGCAAGGGGCTGTGTGGTCCCAGCTGGGGTTTACCACCTTGGTGTCCCAGGGGCACATCATGTCACCCCTCTGCCTGCCATGGTGACCCCCACAAAGGGGTTGTGGCCCCTCCACCTGGGCAGGAGACTGCTGTCCATGCAGGGGCCATGTTTGGTGGTGCCAGTGTGGATCGGGCACTGAGCTTCTGTCCTGAGCACCAAACGGGGGGAAACTGGGAGGTGACAAAGTCCTCTGGTCACCGCGTTTGTCTGGGCAGTGTCCCAAGAGCTGGACCCCAGTTAACAAGGGACTGGAACCACAATCAGGCTGATAAACCCTTCATAGCACCAGAAATGGCTCGGGTAAAGAAGTTTAAGTACTAATAACAAGTGTTCTCTGTTATGGCCTTGCAGAAGCAGCACAGGAGCGAGTGAGAGTATCCTTTGCCACCCTTGGATTGGGTTGGAAAGAAAAAGCCAGGATGGAAAGAGCCCCAGGGGCGAGGAGGGCAGGGGACAGGGCTGCCTCCAGCAGGGCCCTGCCCCAGCAGGAAAGAAACACCCATGGCAATTCTTGATGGTTTATTAAAAACAGTAAAAAAACCAGCAATAGTATCTATATTTACATTTTAACTCTCACGGGTGCCCCACAAGGGCCACTTCACCCCCTGGCTCTGTGGCCCCCCTGCCCTGCACAGGGCCAGGGACCCACTGAGCTTTCTGTGCCCAGCTCATGTGGGAGAAGCTGCTCCAGCACCAAAGCCACAGCTTAAGGCTTCTGTGTTGTCATTTTGGCCGAATTGCCCAGTGACAAGACAAGAGACACTCTACCCACCTCTCACTCCAACGAGAGGAGGAGAAGAAGAAACTACTTCTATGAAAATAATGAAATAGATCCAATCTATACAAAAGTGTATCAAGCTCCTAGGATGACGTCACTGGTATCACTGGTGTTGAGTTTGAGGGAGAAGCTGGAGAACTGTGGGGGTTAAAAGCATCAAATGTAGGATCAGAGCCAGCGTCCCATCTTCCTGCAGCAACAACAGATCCTGTGTAAAAACCTTAAGAATAAGAGGAAGATCCATCTCCAATAGATTTTTCCAGCATCTGCTCATCTGAAGTTTAGGGACTTCTAGAACTAGAAATCAGCTACGGGGGGATGCTACTCCGCTCCAGGGACTCAGAGGCTTCTCCACATCCTCATCGCTGCAGCAGAACCCGTTTGTATGTTCCATGGCATCCTGGAAAGTGAAACCATTTTGCTCAAGACACACAGGATCTTGCCCATTTCAAGCCTGGCTTGGATCCAGTTGTTTCACCGCTGCTCTTATTTTTGTGCTGGGAAAGGGCAGAGAACGTGACTCGGTACACCAGAATGACTGCTGCAGGCTGTCCCCCAGTGTGTGTGGGGTGAGAGCCTTGTCCCTGCTCTGTGTGACTGTCCCTTGCTGCCAGCTGGGAATGGCCCCATGGCAGTTCCTGTGCCTGGGGAGGGGACTGAGAAGCTGCAGCTGAGTGTGTGTGGGGTAAAAGGGTGTGGGGAGGGGTCCCTCCTGTGTTCCCTGGGCAGCTGGTGCTGGGGGTGGTGGGGATGGGAGGGGGACAGCAGCGTCCTCACTCTGAGTGGCTCTTTTCCCCTCCAGGCAAGCTGTACGTACTCCATCCAGTGTGTGTCCTGGTGGTGGCTGTGCTGGTGGCTCTGGTCCTGCTTCTGGCTGTGGCTGTTGCTGGACTCTCAGGTAAGGGAGGAGCGGCTGCCTCCTTCCCTGCCCCACGGAGCTGTGTCCCCTGGTCCCTGCGCAGCCCAATCCTCTGCCCTTCTCCCCTTCCCTCTCCAGCAAGAACATGTGGAGGGGATCCAGCTGTGCCTGTGGCTCCGGTGCTGGCGTGTCCTGATGGCTGGGTCGGGTACCGCAATGTCTGCTACTACCTCTCGAGGGACCAGGGGAGCTGGGAGTGGAGCCAGGAGCAGTGCTCCTCGCGTGGGGCCTCGCTGGCCGTGCTGAGGAGGGAGTGGGAAATGGTGAGTGAGGGGCTGCTGTGAGTGCGTGGGGGTTTGGGGGAGTTCCTGTGTTGGGTGCAAAGCGTGGGGTGGGATCATATATGTGTCAGGGCAGGTCCAAGAGCACTGGGTGGGCTGGTGAGCTCCTGCAGCAGCTCTGGAGCTTGTTGGAGCAGGTGAGGGGTGGGAGCTGCTGCCATCCCAGGGCTGCTGGTAGCTCTGTGCGGCCGGGGCTGGGACAGGGACTGGTGTGGGGCTGGCAGCAGCTCCTAACTGTTGGCTTTTCTCTTTCCTGCCCAGGAGTTTCTCTTACACATGAAGGGCAACATTGATTACTGGATTGGGCTGCGGAGAAGGGGCGAGCGCCTGCAGTGGGTGGACGGCAGCAGCTTCAACCAGACGTGAGTCCCATCGGGAGCCGTGGCCGTGGGGAGACTGTCCTGTGGTGGGACAGGCAGGGTCGTGGTGGGAGGTGTGTGCTGGGGCTGTCCCTTGCAGGCAGCCATTGTGTCCTCCTGGTGCTTGACAGGACAACCGTGACCCCCATGGTACCAGTGGTGTCTGTGCTGCTTGTTGCAGGATCCCAGTGGTGGGTGAAGAACCTTGTCTGTTCCTGAATGACCGCGATCTCCTGAGTGCCCGCTGCTCCCAGCCATGGCCTTATCTCTGCAGCAAACCCCAAGAGCTGATGGAAACTGCATAACAGAGGTGCTAGAGAGAGGTCTTTCCCCGGGCTGGGGACTGTGCGGGGTTTAGGGGGCAAGGGCTGGCAGTGGGGAGGTGGCTTCATAGGGTCATGGAATGGTTTTGTGTTGGACCAGGTTGCTCAAAGCCCCATCCAGCCTGGCCTTGACCATCTCCAGGGATGGGGCATCCACAGCTTCTCTGGGCAACCCTGGGCCAGGGTCTCACCAGCCTCATCATGGAGAATTTTTCCCTTATTTTAAATCTAAATCTCCCCTCTTCATTTTAAAGCCATTACCCCTTGTCCCATCACCACATGCCCTTGTTAAAAGTCCCTCCCTATCTCTCCTGGAGCCCCTTTAGGGATTGGGAGGTGCTCTAAGGTCTCCCTGGAGCCGTCTCTTCTCTAGGCAGCACAACCTGTGCTGCTTTGGGCTGGGGCAGAGCTAATTTTCTTCAGAGGCTGGTGTGGGGCTGGTTTGGATTTGTGCTGGAAATGGTGTTGGTAACACAGGGCTGTTTTCATTACTGCCGAGCAGAGCTCACAGCGAGTCAAGGCCTCTTCTGCTCCTCACACCGCCCTGCCAGCGAGCAGGCTGGGGGAACATTCCATACTGTGTTACGTCTTGCTTGGCTGAGCCCTCCTGGAGGTGGCTGAAGCCTCGGAAGTAGTGAATGAATTCCATTTTTTTTCTCTTCCTGTTAAACTGTCTGAATCTCTATCCATGAGGTTTCTCACTTCTACTCTTCTGATTCTCTCCCATTCCACCAGTGGAAAGTGAGTTGAGAGACTGCAGGGTCCTGGTTGGGGTTAACCATGACAAAGCCCAACTCTCTCAGCCTGTCCTCCCAGCAGAGGGGCTCCAGCCCTCGCAGCATCTCCGTGGCCTCCTCTGGCCCCACTCCAACATGTCCGTGTCTTTCTGATATTGGTGGCCCCGGAGCTGGAGGCAGCACTGCAGGGGGTCTCTCAGAGCAGAGCAGAGGGGCAGAATCCCGCCCCCCCTTGCCCTGCTGGCTGTGCTGCTGGGGATGCAGCGATATCACTGGTGCCCAAGTGAAACACCAGCAGTGGTTAACAGTGGACTGTAACCAGAGGCTCAGGAGTCTCTGGGTTGTGCTACCAGTGCTGCCAGTTTGAGGGACACCCTGCTCAACAAGCAGACCATGCTCTTAAATCAGCAAGGGAGGAAAAAAAACAGCCTTCAAGTGATTTTGGGACAAGCTTTCTGCTTTCTAGCAGCTTGGCACACCCAGACAGCAGCTAGAGAGGCTGTGTGGTCACAAACGCTTCCCAAAATCCCTAATCTCACCTTAAAAGCATTTGTTGAGTGGGTTTTTAATTTTGTTTAAAGTTTCCAGGCTCAGTTCAAGAGGACTAGAGCCAGGAAGTGTCATGTTCAAAGCTGGCGGCTCAGGAAGTGTCTTGACTTCAGGGGATGTTTATCTTCTTCCCTCTCAACTTTACTTTTTGATTAGTGTACTATTAAACACCATTATAAACACCAGCATCCTTGTAAGGCAGAATGACACACACTACCATAAATAAAAGGATTATTCATAAACACTGTGATTTATAAATATTATACTACTGTAAATATAGAAGAAAATACTAGGAAATAGAAATATCTTCATGGTGTGACATTTTCAGTACGTCTCTGCTTTCTACAGGCAGAAGGATGCACAGAAGAGTCCTGGGTGAGTGCAGGGTCCCCCCCGTGGCCTGTGGGGAGGGGACAGTGTCCCCGTGGCAGTATCACCCCATGAGGACTGGGGCTGGCAAGTGTGGGGCTTCTTCCAGGCCTCTAGAAAAGGGCTTATATTCTGCTTGGTCCTCATTGGGGGGGGATGTCATAGCATCCCCCCATCTCCATCTGTCTGGCAGCTCTCCTGCTGCAGGCTGTCCCCCAGTGTGTGTGGGGTGACAGCCTTGTCCCTGCTCTGTGTGACTGTCCCTTGCTGCCAGCTGGGAATGGCCCCATGGCAGTTCCTGTGCCCGGGGAGGGGACTGAGAAGCTGCAGCTGAATGTGTGGTGGGATGGGCAGTGTCCTGGTGGGAGGTGTGTGCTGGGCTGTCCCTTGCAGGCCCTCCTGGGGCTCGTGGGGACAACCGTGACCCCCACAGTACCAGTGGTGTCTGTGGTGCTTGTTGCAGGATCCCAGTGGTGGGCGAAGAACCTTGTCTGTTCCTGAATGACCGTGATCTCTGGTGTGCTGGCTGCTCCCAGCCATGGCCTTATCTCTGCAGCAAACCTACGCTCCAGTGAGAACCACTTGACAGAAGTGGCGGAAAAAGGACTTTCCCCATGGTGGTGACTCAGCTTCCCCTCTTCCAGCAGCACAGAGTGGGGCAGGGATGTCCTTCCCTCAGCTGCTGCTCTGGTTGCTCCTGGTCTCAGCAGAAACTCGCTGCCAGCTCTCAGGAGATGAACCTGCAGGTCAGGAGCTGTGGTGGGAGCTGCCGTGTGCCTGCCTGGGCTGGGACCTCAACCATGGAACTGGTTTCTCTTTCCTTCTCTCTGGGATCATTCCTGAACTCTTCATGCTTTTCCCACAAATCACATTGTCCTAGTTCAAGGTAGAACAGAACAAACTATCCAGTAATTTTATTTCTAAGCTAATCGTCTTCTTCTGCTTTAGGAAAAACTATCAACATATTGTTTAAGAAAATCCTGTTAATACTTCAAGTGATAAGACCAATGTTGATAATTCCTGCCAAGGCAGAGAGACTCTTGCTTCTATTTACTGCTCTAACAACCAAGGTAACTCTTGCCCCGCTGGAGGGCTGGAAGCAGAAGAGCGTAGAGGGGTCGCTGCTGTGGGGAGGAGCAGACAGTGCGGGGGCCCCAAAAATGACAGTAGTGGGTGTTCCATCCCATCTGCCCCACACTCAGTGGAAAAGCTGAGGGATCAAAGGGTCAGCTCTATCTTCGATGGTGACAACTGAGGAGGACCCTGTCTGTTCATCTGCTGTTTATCCCAGTCCCTGTGTTCTGGACACCTGAATGGGGAATTTAGTTGCTGTTCAGGGCTGAGTCCAGTCTGGTACTTCCCCAGTGCTGCCAGCGAAATCATCCTGAGAGCTTGATAATTTTGTATAGATTGTACCTATTTCATTATTTTTCATTGAAAGAGTTGCATATAAGCTCACAGTTCTCTCGTCCTCCTCTCCTTGGAGTGAGAGGTGGGGGAGAGCATCTGTCATCTTGTCATTGGGCAATTTGGCTGAAATGACAACCCAGAAACCTTCTTTTAAGCTGTGGCTTTGGTGCTGGAGCAGCTGCTCCCCCACGAGCTGGGCACAGAAAGCTCAGCGTGGGTCCCTATTCCTGTTCAGGGCAGAGGGGCTACAGAGCCAAGGGGGGAAGTGGCCCTTGTGGGGCTCCCCTGAGAGTTAAAATATACATGGAGATACTGTTGCTGGGTTTTATACAGTTTTTAATAAAGCATGGTGACTTGCCACGGGTGTTTCTCTCCTGCTGGAGGCAGCCCTGTCCCCTCCCCTCCTCGCCCCCGGGGCCACTTTCCATCCTGGCTTTGGGAGCCTTGGAGGACACGGCTGGGAGGGGGTGGCTGTCCCCCGGGGTCTTCTCCCTCCAGCCCTGGCAGCGTGGGGTGCTGGCGGTGGGAGGGGGGTGGCTGGAGCCCCTTCCCATCCTCTCCCGTGCTTTCCTGCCCATGGGGGGCTTCCGGTGCCCCCCACATCCTGACTCTTCGAGAAGGGGCTGCTGCAGGAGCCCCCCAGAAGCAGACAAAAGCAGCCGTGGGCGTTGGGTGACCTCAGCTGGCCGTGTCCCCTGGCTGTGCGGGAGGGCCCCTTCCCAGTGCTCCCAGTCTGTCCCTCCTCCAGCGTCCCAGGAGCTTTGCCCTTCCCTGGGCAGGGGGTCTCCAGCACCGTCTCCCCTTCTCCTCGCAGCCCTTCTGCCTCTGCGCTGCTGCCGCAGCTGCCCCTTTTCTCACTTGGAGGGCACAGAGAGTGAAAATCCCCCAGTTTCTTCCTAAATATTTGGGGCAATCCAGCCATATTTTGGGAGAATTCAGAGGTGTTAGAGGAGGAATTGGGAACTATTGGGGGAGAATCCAGAGGTATTTGGGGGTAGTTTAATTATTGTGTGCCTCACTCAGCAGCTCTCTGGTTTCTCGCGGGTTTCGGCACTTCCTGCGGTGGGATGTTCCTTCTTCTCAGCCTCCTGCTTTTCTGCAAAGGGCTGTTCATTAGCGGGGCATTGATTGCTTATCCCCAGGGTCTGATTTCACAGGGTCTTGGGACCTTTAACAGCTCTTGATTTGACTAAATGAGAGATTCTACCTTCTACAAGAGATTTCACCCCTGCCCGTGTCACCGAAAGAGCTGCCCCGAGGGACGGCCGCCGCTGCGGGTCACTGGAACCCGCACCCGGGGCGGGGGGGCGGGCGAGGCGCGGCCCGGATAGACACCCCCGCGGAAGGCAAGAGGCGCGTTGTAGCGGGGTGCAGAGAGCAAAAAGACGCGAGTCCACCCCAGGCGGTTTCCAGGGCCCTCGATAGCTTCAGACAAGGGTTTCGTTAACGAGCCCAAATTAACGACCCACAGGCGACACCGCCCAGCCATTCCCAGAAGCTCTCCCAGCTCCTGTTGGGAGCTTGGGTCAGGTGTTGGACAGATTGCCTCTTCCCGCTCTATTCCCAGGCTCCCTTCTCCCTGCCGAATCGCAAAGCCCAGAGAAACAACGCTCGGCGGCACCACTGGAGCCTTTTCCTGAGATACTCCAGATCCAGCTGCTCCTAGAAAATTCAAAAGGCCAATTGTGTAATGCATGCAGTCGGGTTTTGTCTCTGTCCCCAGGAGAACGTCATCCACACACTGTAGCCAGGTTACTGTCACATTTCCTTTGTGCCAATGCTCTAATTCTTTAGCTGATTGCCAAAAATCATGGGACTATTTTTAAATGCTTGCAGTGACACAGTCCAACAGAGTTGTGTTTTCCCTCCCATAGTGGGATTTCCCACTCAAAGGCAAACAGCTTTCTTCTGCTGCTGCTGGAATGCAAAAGAAAGCCTCCTTTAAATCCAGTACAGGAAACCCTTCATCTGTTTCTTTTCTGGTGGCCAGCAAAGGACATGGATGAGCCACCCCTGGGGGTACATCTCCTACAATTAGATTAATAGCTTGCAAAGCTTGGACCTACTCATCGGTATGTGGGAAAATGGGAGTATTGTATTCTGATTGACATTCCCACAACGGTCTGTGTTTAATGAACTTCTCTATCAATGGTTCTAGTCCTCTTTTTGCTTCTAATTTTACTGGATATTGTTTTGGTCTTACCGGTCGTGCGTTTGGCTTTAAGGCAATGTTTACTGGTTCCACTGGCTGTGAGAGAACCTTGCAGTGATGAACTACTTCTTGTTATCCCATCCTTATCACTTTCAGCTCAGGGTCTAACCATTCTCTCTCACAGTAAGAAGCTCAGTAATTAACTATTTCCTCACACAGTAACAAGTAGGAAGCAAACAACATTTTAGTTCACACCTGGTTACAAACAAAGCAGAGGCCTGTCTTTGGTAACACAATGAGAAGGCAGGGAGGGATGTTAGAGTCCTCCCAAACAGCCCTACAGAGGCTTGACTGAGGCCACGGGAGGGTGGAAGGAGGGCTCTCCCTCCCTCTACTTAATTAATGCTGAATTTCAACACGGATTGAAGGAGGCAGGGCTGGGGAGAAGCCAGGAAGGGATCAGGAGGGCAAGTAGTGTTCTCTTCTGTCATTCCAGTGGCAGGGAAGGAGGAGGGAAGAAACAAGAAGAGCCAGCAGATTCATACCTGGCTCCAAGCCAGAAAAGGAAGGAAAAGCATCAGTCCAGCCTCTCAGCTCTGTCACCACAGCTCAGAGAAACCTGCTGGGACCTTGGAGTGTCTTGAAGGCACCAGCAATCTCCAGGGACACTGAACATCTGCAGCCAAGATGAGACCCTGCAGGTGTTAGTCTGATGGCCCACCTTACCCCAAGGGCAAAGCTGATGTCCCAGGGGTCAGGAGCAGCAGACATTTCTTCTGACAGCCAAGAAGGCCCTGTCCTGAAGTGAACTGTGCATCTAAACTCTTCATGTAATCCAAAAGATGCTGGAGTCCTCCCAAACAGCCCTACAGAGGCTCTCCTGAAGGCTGCTGAGGTCGTTCCCAAGCTGTGGACAGGTCCTGTCATCACTGATATCTCAGAGGCATTTTCAGCCACTGGTTGTCTCTGATCCCCAGCTGCACCACAGCCTCTCTAAGGTGCTACCAGGGTGTGAAACTCCTGTTCCAGCTGCTGTTGAGTCACTAGATCCACTAGACTCCACCGATTCGAAGGGGCTTTGGAGACTGAAAAATCCCAGCACCTTCTGGAAAGGGTGTCTCCAACTCCCTTCCTTTTCAGCTGTGGAACTGCTACTTCCCAGAGCAATATAAGTTAATGTATTGCCTAAAGCCCTGCTGGGAAGGGGCTGGGTCTCAATTTAACAACTGGTGTAGAATCAGGAAGAGCAATCTCTCACCTTCCTGATCACTTGGGAGTGAGTGGAGCTCAGTTGCTCTTCATGGCAGTCAGGACGCCTGAGGAAATCCTCCGGGATGAAGCCCGCTGCTCCATCTGCCTGGAAATATTCCAGGATCCTGTGTCCATCCACTGTGGACACAGCTTTTGCCAGTCATGCATCTCTCGGACCTGGGAAGGACTGACCACCAACTTCTCCTGCCCCCAGTGCAGGAAGACGAGGTCACGGAAGAGCCTCCGCCGTAACAGGGAGTTGGCCAATATGATTGAAGCAACCAAGAGCTTGAACCTGCAACCGGTCAAAGAGGTGGAAGGAGGGAAGAACTTGTGCGAGGAGCACCAGGAACCCCTGAAGCTCTTCTGCAAAGATGAGGGAAGACTCATTTGCGTGGTTTGCGACAGGTCCAAGGTGCACCATAACCATTCTGTGGTTCCTGTGGGTGAGGCTGCCCAGGAGTACAAGGTGAGGGGTTTATGGGCATGTTGAGGCCAAAGGGCCAGAATCTCCTGGTGTACTGCTCTTGATAGGTGTAGATACCTGTACAGCCTGTGGGATAAACCCCCTGTGGACTCACCCATCCTTGTTTCTTGATATCAACTCATGAGGTGGCACTGCCTGCCCTGAGGAAGAGGTGGATGTAGGAACACCATGTTAGGGTCCTCTCCCCCAGGGTTCAGGCACGAGCAGGGGCTTAGGCAAGGCTAAGAAACAGAGGTGTAGGATTTCTCCCCACCACAATCCCTTGGACACCTTGTAACTTCATGATTTGCAGTGCCAGGGGTTTCCTGAGCCTCTGCAGGGCTTGTTTATCCAGCATTTGTAAAAGGCTCTCTCCTTGGGGTGCGGGTCCCTTATCATGGTCAGCTCTGCTGAAGATCAGTAGGAAAGGAGAGAAAGAGATCTTTAACCCTTTTCCCACCCCACAGCTCCCTGAAATGCCTTGACCATCAAAATAAAAAAAAAAAAAAAAAAAAAAAGGGTGAGGTATATTGCTTTGAAACAGTCATGGGGGCCAAAAAACTCTGCCAACACTGATTCCAAGAGCCATTAAGAGTCCCCCACTGCTTCTGCTGAGGGTTCCAGACCACGATGCCATTCCACAGAGGACTTCTTTCTTTCCTCTCAGAAACAAATTCAGACCCAACTGCACCTCCTGAAATCAGAGCAAGAGGCGCTTCAATCTTCTGTGGAGGATAGACAAGATAGAATCGAGGACTACACTGTAGGTGCCTGTCAGTTTTCCTTGGCAGAGGGTGGGGGAAGAAAGGAGGAACGTCTCTTCCTCCTCTTCTATCCCAGGGGTGGGCAATGCTCAAAGGCTGTGGGGAAGGGAGAGGTGGTTTGTATCTTCCCCAAATGCCTCCTTTTGGTGGGTCCCACTAAGGCATGGCCCACCCTTGACTCTAGGTGCTCTTCTCCTGCTCTCTGCTTCCCTTTCCCCGCTTTGGCTTGCCCTTGGCAGGAGAGGACAGAAGCTGTAAAGCAAGAGATTTTGACGACATATAGGAAGTTGCACGAGTTCCTGGAGAAGCAGGAGTCCTCTCTTCTGGCCCAGCTGGAGCAGCTGGACACAGAGATAATGAACGTGCACGAAGAAATCCTCCACAGGCTTTTAGAGGAGACGACGAGCCTGGGCACGCTGACTGGGGAGATGGAGAGGATGTACCAGCAGCCAGACTTGGAGCTCCTGAAGGTGAGAGGCCGGGCTTTCCAAACTTGCTGTGAAGGCCCATGTTGAGCTTGGTTGCTCTCGCTTTTCTACCCCAACCGGCTAAAAGAGGGACTTCCTTAGTGTGGAACCCCGGTACTCCAAGGGGAGGTATTCCATGTCACTGAGTCTCTTTTTTTCTCTCATATAGGACATCAGAACCACCTTGAGCAGGTATGTGGTCCTTCTCCTGTCACCATGTCACCACCACAGAGCAGCTCTGTGGCAGAATACTGGGAGCGGTAAACTCTTCTGCACTACAGCCTTTGGACTTGACTGAGGCAACAGGGGTTGGAAGGAGGGCTCTGCCTCTCTCTCCTTAATTAATGATGAATTTGGACAGGGACTGGCAGGAAGCAGGGCTGGGGGCAAACCAGGAAGGCAGCCCCTGGGGTGGATCCACAGGGTCCATGGCCAGGCATGGATGCTCCTCCCAAGCAGCTTGCAAAAGGGCTGGATGCTCCAGGGCTGAGCTTCAGTGGAGCCCCTGGAGCAGGGGTGGGGCTGTGGGCTCCCAGGTGGGTCTGCTCAGGGCTGTTAATTCCCATGAGGATCCTGACACAACCACCCCAGCCCTTCACAGCTGAAGCAAATCAATGAATATCTCTAAGAGGGGTGTGATCCTGCTGTGACATTTGCTGTCTGAGATGTGTGAGATGGTGCAGAGCCATCATCTTCCCTCCACTAATTCTCCCCTGGGAGTGGTGAGAAAACACAGAGCAGCAAACTACAGCCAGGTGTAAATCCATCCCCTCTTCCCTTCCAGGGGCCAGAGGGAAACGCTCTCCCACTCACTTGATATTTCCCCTGAGCTCGAACAGCTGTTCTGTGATTTCACAGAGAAAATCGCAGCCATCAAGGAGGCTCTGGAGAAATTCCAAGGTACCATGCGCAGGTTCAAATAGTAAAATGCCATCATGCTTCTTGGTGGGGTGGGATGGATTGAAGCCAGGGGAAAGGAACGCATCTTGGGTGCTGAATGAGGGATTATTTCTTTCAAGATCTCACAATGAGACAGTAAATGAACAGTGAGTATTGGTCTGATGTTCCCTGCCTGTCCTCCTCTTCTTCTCCTCTGCCACCTCAAGTTTCTCTGCATTCCCCCAAGCTTGTTCCTGACTCTCTGGACTTCTGCAGAAACCCACAATCAGACCAACTGATCTTTCTGCTCTCACATTTTTTTCTTTCCTCTAGACTTACTGGAGATTGAACTTCCCTTGACAAGTAGTGAACCGAATGCGTGCCCAACCGAGCCACCATATGGAATCAAAAAATATGGTAAAACAAGTTCCACTGCCCCCAAAGATTAATCTAAAGTGCTCTGCTGCCTCCTTTCCCCCTTCTCCCATCCTGGTCCCACCACCAGGGGATGCCTGGAGGGGTCCCAACCGGATCAGAGGGGTGGGAAGGGAGAGAAAAAGCCTTGTGCCCCCCAAATCTGCTGCAATGAGCCTGACTTTCTCTCCACCTCCAGCACAGATGACGCTGGACCCACAGACGGCCAATGCCAGTCTTTACCTCTCAGAAGACTGCAAGTTTGTGCGGTGGGAAATCCACGAGCAGAACCTGCCCTCCAACCCGGAGAGATTCAAAGTCGATCCGTGCGTGCTGGGATCAAGGGGCTTCACTTTAGGGTTGCACTGCTGGGATGTGGAGATCTCTAGAGATGGCGTGTGGGCCATTGGGGTGGCCAAGGAGTCGGTGCCAAGGGAGCGTTTGTTACACTTGAAGCCCGAAGTGGGGGTATGGGCTCTGTGTCATAACCGAGATGGATACATGGCTCATACCTCTCCTGTTGTCACCCCCTTGACTTTACGCAGTGACCCAAAGCAGATACGAGTCTGCTTGGACTGTGAGGAAGGGAGGGTGGTGTTTTTTAATGCTGAGAGCAATGAACGGATCTTTGCTTTTCCACAAGTATCTTTCCAAGGGGAGAGAGTCTTCCCATGGTTTATGGTGAGGGGCAATGCTCAAATCAAAATTCTTTCTTAAGGCACAGGAAAAAAATAACCCCAAAGCCATCATCTTACTCTTGGGAAAGAAACCAGGGCCCGGGTTTTTGCCCAGTCCCACCAAAGGCACAGGAAAGGGTAGTGGTGTTCACATTCCTTTCCTTTAGTGCAAAATGGGAGCATTTCTGTGCCTTGAACTATATTTTGATCTTTTAATTGCTAAATGGCGGTTCCTGGGTGCCTGCAAACTTGCACTGATCATAGAATCATAGCATAGTTTGGGTTGGAAGGGACTTTAAAGATCATCTAGTTCCAACCCCCATGCCATGGGCAGGGACACCTCCACTAGAGCAGGTTGCTCAAAGCCTTATCCAGCCTGGCCTTGAACACTTCCAGGGATGGGGCATCCACGACTTCCCTGGGCAACCTGTTCCAGTGTCTCACCACCCTCACACCAAAGAATTTCTTTCTAGTATCTAATCTAAATCTCCCCTCTTCCAATTTAAAACCATTACCCCTTGTCCCGGCACTACACTTCCTGACAACGAGTCCCTCTCCAGCTCTCCTGTAGCTCCCTTCAGATATTGAAAGGCCACTATAAGGTCTCCCCGGAGCCTTCTCTTCTCCAGGCTGAACAACCCCAGCTCTCTCAGCCTGTCCTCATAGGAGAGGTGCTCCATAGGGAGTTAAAAGTAAATGAGCAATTCTAAATCATTTCTGCCTTGTGTGTGGGCTTTTCTTTCGTTTATATTTGCTCCGGGTTTTCTTTGGAAGTTGCTTAAGAGAACTGGAGGAAGGAAAAGTCATCCTTCTTCCTCTCAAAAACCCACTGCACAGGGAGATGAGAAACCTGCGCTTTCTGCCCTCTCAAACCCAGCAAGTCTGTGGGAATAGAGGTGGGGAAAAGTCAGCTGCAAGCCAGGAGCTGGAGTCATTTGCAGCTGGGTCCCATCCTGACTCCGTGTGCAAAAGGGGAGTCAGAATTGGGCAAAACCACCTGGAAATGGGGCTGCTCCTTTTGGTGCTGGCTCAGGGTGAGCTCTGATGCTCTGGGCTTTAGTCAAGGAAGAGCCTGGGCTTTTTCCTTGAGAAGATACAGCAGAGCCAGGAGGACTCAGAGGAAGGTCCATCAAGTTCTTGTCTTGTCCCTAGATGTCCCTGCCTGGGAAAGCAGATCAAAGCAGGGAAAGGATGCCTATGGCCCCAGGAGCCCTGTTGTCCCAGCCTTAATGGGTAATTAAACAATTAAAAGGGTATAATTGTTACTTGAAACACAGAAGCAGTTTAGAGAGGAGATATTGCTTTCTTAGATGTCGAGTGCTAGGTGGCAGTCCCCAAATCCAGCACCCTTACTGGGGACATTCACCCAGTATTTATACGCAAAAGATTCTCTTTATTCCACCTCCCTCATCTGTAACTCCACCTGAGCTGACATATTCATTAGTGTGACCCAGGAGCCCGTTTTGCAGATGCAGATTAAATTTTGCAGCATTAGCAAAATACTTCCCATCATCCCCTTGTTGAGGGGTCAGGATCTGGGGGAGCCCTGAGACCCCCCACGAGCAGAAAAACACCAGAGGGAATAGGGAAGGGCTCCATCCATCCCTCTCCTTGCCCCGGCCCCCATGCTGCCATGGCTGAAAGTAGAAGAACCCAGCAGGGTGGGGGCAGCCACGTCCTCCCAGCCCTGTCCCCCAACCCTCCTAAACCCAGGATGGAAAGCAGGCAAGGCACAGCCCGGCTCAACACCCCTGGGGAAGGCAAGAGGCACGTAGAGAGCAAAAAGACAGAAGAAACCCAGCGGGGGGAAAACTGGGGCATTCTGCTAAAACCGCAATGTTGCTGGGTGGTACAGAGCTTGTTAAAAATAAAAACAATGTGTCTTGAGAGAAGACACATAGAGGTTCGTTATAACCCCAAACCCACACCTCCACACCTGCAGCTACTCCTCGCTGAGCATGAGCTGTCATTTCCCAGTGAACTAGACCTTTAATTGGAAGGGAGAATGCAATCAGGAAGAGGAGGAGCCGCCACCGATGGGGACAGTCTCCTAATTAGCCAATGGGTGTAAACGAGAAGAGGTTCCAATGCTGAAGCCAAGGTGTGGGAGCTCCGTGGAGTTTCCCCGCAGCGCCGGCACCAAATCCCCCCATTTCGGGGCTCTTTGGGCACCGGGGCTGGGAAAGCTGCCAGCCAGGTCCACTCCACCTTCTCTGGGTTGGGCCTCTGAATTCTCTTTAAGTATTTGAATTATCCCCAAAAACCTCTGAATTGTCCCAAATATCTTGGAGGAAACTGGGGGGGTTTCATTCTTTGTCCCCTCCCCGGTGAGCGAAGGGGCTGCTGCAGCAGCAGTGCGGAGGCAGAAGGGCTGTGAGGAGAAGGGGAGACGGTGCTGGCAACCCCCCCACCCAGGGAAGGGCAAAGCTACTGGGATGCTGGAGGAGGGACAGACTGGGAGCACTGGGAAGGGGCCCTCCCGCACAGCCATGGAACACAGCCAGCTGAGGTCACTGCTTTTGGCTGCTTCTGGGGGGCTCCTGCAGCAGCCCCTTCTCAAAGGTCAGGATTTGGGGGGCACAGAAGCCCCCCAATGGGCAGGAAAGCACGGGAGAGGATGGGAAGGGGCTCCAGACACCCCGTCCCAGCCATGACCTCCAAAGCTCCCAAAGCCAGGATGGAAAGTGCCCCCGGGGGCAAGGAGGGGAGGGGCCAGGGCTGCCTCCAGCAGGGCCCTGGCCCAACAGGAGAAAAACTTCCATGAGAAGACACAATGGTTTATTAAAAAAAAAAAAAAAGAGTCCAAAAACCAGCAACAGTATCTCCATTTACATTTCCACTCCTATGGGAGCCCCACAAGGGCCACTTCACCCCCTGGATCTGTGACCCCCCCTCCCCTGCCCAGGAACACGCTGACCTTTCTGTGCCCAGCTCATGGGGGAGCAGCTGCTCCAGCACCAAAGCTACAACTGAAGGCTTCTGGATTGTCATTTCGGCCGAATTGTCCAATGACAAGATGACAGATCTTCTCCCCCACCTCTCACTCCAAGGAGAGGAGGAGGAGAGAACCGTGACTTATAAGCAACTACTTCAATGAAAAAAAATGAAACATCGTCAACACCTCCCAGCCATTCCCAGAAATGCTCCCAGCTCCTGTTGGGAGCAAGAGGCTCCAAATGCAAGAGGCGCGTTGTAGCGGGGTGTAGAGAGCAAAAAGCCAGGGAGAAGCGAAAGGAAAAGCAGGGTGATACAAAGTTGCTGGGTGATACAAAGCTTACTGAAAATACAAAACTATGTGTCTTTGAGGGGAACTGGGCTCGTTGGAACGTGGGGGGCTCTGTGGGGATCGGGCCACCGCGCGTTTTGGGGAGGCGACTGGGAAATGTTGAATTGTTACAGTCAGCAGCGTAGAAGCAGAAGGGCCGCGAGGAGAAGGACAGAAAGACCTCAGGGGGGCAGCCACCCCCTCCCAGCTGCCCCCTCCAACGCTCCCAAAGCAGGGATGGAAAGTGCCCCCGGGGACACCCTGGAAACCAGCTCTCCAAAACTACCCAGCCCCTGTGCAAACAGCACAAACCACACTGCATTATAACCCCAAGTCTTTTCTTTCCTAATTACGACTTGTGTATTGACGCTAATCAACTAATATCCCTCACCAGGAGAACCCAGCTCTGGCGATCCCTTGGGATCCCTTGTTTTGTTTTGTTTGAGGAGAAAAAGGCTCCTTTTGGGGATGAGGGGAGGGGGGCGGTTGGCGTGGGGGACCCCTGGGGCTCGGCGTCGGGGAGCAGCGAGGGGAAGGGGGGTTGTGGGGCGGCGATGGGAGCTGAACCCAGGGGTGGGCGCTGCCGGGAGCGACCCGAAGAGCTGCCCCGAGGGAAGGGTGGGCTGTGAATCGGGGCTGCACTGGGGGTGTGGAGGGGTAGCGGGGGGGCTGCTGCCTCCCTCGCTGAAAGAGCTGCCCCGAGGGAGGGGGAGGGGCTGTTGTCCCAAAGCGAGCTCCTTTTCCCACTGTGCAGACACCAATAACAAATCTTCCCATTCCGCTTCTTTTGATTTACAACCGTTGGAACAAGCATTTTCGCCTTTACTCTCTTTCTCGCTTAGCCCTTATATTCCCTTTCGATGGTTAGAATCCGCCAGACCACAGCTTTTTTCCGAGCATCCAAATCATTTGGGATATCCACATGAGATTTTTCATCCCATTTTTCAGTTCTCCAACAAAACATCATCAATTGCAATGAATGTATTTGAAACGTCCGGTTTCAGGCCAATTTTCACCCTCTTCCAACTTCTCTTGCGGCCACCATTGAGTCTAATTTTGCATTAATTTATTTGTGGTCATGGCATCCCCTCTGAAGTTCTCCCAATGGTTCAGGGTGCATCCTAGAGGAGAGCAAGGGGTGTCTCCTGGGAAGTGCCCATTTGGGACCCGAAGAAGATCCCACACCGTCTCTACACACGCTAAAAGGAGGGGCGTCTCCCGGCGTTTATCAAATGGCAGCTCCTGGGGCGGGTCTCTCCCGCCTGGTCTTGGGAGCGAACCCAACCCAACCCAAGGTGTGCACAACTCAAACAACCCAAAGGAGGGACGTTCTGCCTTTCTTTGTAAAACTCTCTCTGCTGCCCGGGAGATCTCACCCCGACCCCCATTTTCCTCCTCTTCGCCAAATAAAATCCCCCTTTTCAGTGGCGTCGCAGCGCTGTGTCGCTCCCCGCCCGGCTGCAGGGGAGGAGCCCATGGAGCCCCCCCATCAAAAAAAAGAGGGGTGCGTGCTGGAGTCCAGTCGGGTTGCTGCTCCCCGTGGGAGGCGGCGGGACCACCTGAGCCAGGCTGTCACCGCAGTCCCACCTGGGGGGCCAGAAACTCTTGTCCCAAAGCGGGGCCGTTTCCCCGCTGTGCAGACGCCAAGAGACACCAGGAGCAGAGGGTTTCCCTCTTGATTTCGTTTCTGCAGAGATGGGTGGTCGGGGGGGATCCACAAAGCCAGCACCCGCCTTCAAAACTCTGAGGGATATTCCTACCGTTCCAAGCACAGAAATACGCCCCCTTAATTGTAATTATCGGTCAGTACCTTATCTCATCAATGTCTCTTGGTTAGTGCAGTCTCTCGCCTTCATTTCAAGCTACAAGCTCCTTTCATTGGAGGTTGGACTGGGGGGTTGGAACTCGATGGTCTTTAAGGTCCCTTCCACCTCCAACCATTCCATGATGCTATGAATTGATGTGCCCAGGCTCCAGTACCGGGGGTGGGGGGAGCAGTGCAAGTCGGTGCCCGGTTCGGTCTCCCATTGAGCTGGGGATCGCGATCTCCCACTGCCACCTTTCCCTTTCCCCCGAGTTCCTGCAAATTTGGGTTGACTTGATGCCTCCCCCAGCAGCTCTCCGGTTTTCCGCAGGTTTCGCGCCTCCTGCGGTGGGATGTTCCTTCGTCTCAGCCTCTGGCTCTTCTGCGAGGGGCTATTCATTAGCGGGGCATTGATTGCTTATCCCCAGGGTCTGATTCCACAGGGTCTTGGGACCTTGATTCGACTTCATGAGCGATTCTACCTTCTACAAGAGATTTTATCTTTGGAAAAGTACATTCTACCTTCTGTAGGCACCTGAGCGGGAGGCGGGGATTAGAGCTGCGCCGAGGGCTGGTCCCTGCCCGTGTCACCGAAAGAGCTGCCCCGAGGGACGGCCGCTGCTGCGGGTCACTGGAACCCGCACCGGGGGGGGCGGGCGAGGCGCGGCCCGGATAGACACCCCCGCGGAAGGAAAGAGGCGCGTTGTAGCGGGGTGCAGAGAGCAAAAAGACGCGAGTCCGCCCCAGGAGGTTTCCAAAGCCCTTGATAGCTTCAGACAAGGGTTTCGCTAACGAGCCCAAATTAACGACCCACACGCGACACCACCCGGCCATTCCCAGAAACGCTCCCAGCTCCTGTTGGGAGCAAGAGGCGCGTTGTAGCGGGGTGTCGAGAGCAAAAAGCCAGGGAGAAGCGAACGGGGGAAAACGAGGGCATTCGGCTAAAACTGCGAAGCTACTGGGTGATACAGAGCTTGTTGAAAATAAAATGTGTGTCCTTGCGGGGAAGTGTGCTCGTTGTAACCCCAAACCCGCACCTCCACATCTTCAGCCCCTCCTCGCTGAGCATGAGCTGGCATTTCCCAATGAACTTAATTGGAAGGGAGAATACAATCAGGAGGAGGAGGAGCCGCCACCGATGAGGACAGTCTCCTAATTCGCCGATGGGTGTAAACGAGAAGAGGTTCCAATGCCGAAGCCAAGGCGCGGCAGCTCCATGGAGTTTCCCCCAGCGCCGGCACCAAATCCCCCCAGTTCGGGGCTCTTGGGGCGCCGGGGCCGGGAAAGCGCTGCCAGCGGCGGGGGCGAGCGAACGGGGGGGTTCTCCATCAGGTCCGACCCAGCACGCCCCGCTGCAGGGGGGGCACCGGCGCGGTTCCCAACCAGGTCCGCTCCACCCCCTCCGCCTCGGGGCTCCCCGTGGCCGGGAGGGGATCGGAGCGGGGGCTGCGCCTGCTGCTGCCGCCCCTTCCACACCCTCCTTTTCCTCCCCAAAGAACTCTGAGTTCTCCCACAATAATTCAACTACCACCAAATACCTCTGCATTCTCCCCAAAGAACTCCCAATTCCTCCTCAAACGGCACTGACTCCTCCCCCAAAAATTCTGAATTATCCCCAAATATTTGTGAATTCCACACCCCCAAAAAAAAGCACATCTGAATTCTCTTTAAATATTTGAATTATCCCCAAATACCTCTGGATTGCAACAAATAGTTTGGGGGAACCTGCGGTTTTTCACTCTCTACCCCCTTCCCAGTGAGCAAGGGGGCGGCTGCGGCAGCAGCGCGGAGGCAGAAGGGCTGCAAGGAGAAGGGGAGACGGTGCTGGCAACCACCCACCCAGGGAAGGGCAAAGCTACTGGGACGCTGGAGGAGGGACAGACTGGGAGCACTGGGAAGGGGCCCTCCCGCACAGCCAGGGGACACGGCCAGCTGAGGTCACCCAACGCCCACGGCTGCTTTTGGCTGCTTCTGGGGGGCTCCTGCAGCAGCCCCTTCTCGAAGAGTCAGGATTTGGGGGGGACCGGAAGCCCCCCATGGACAGGAAAGCACGGGAGAGGATGGGAAGGGGCTCCAGCCACCCCCCTCCCACCACCAGCACCCCACGCTGCCAGGGCTGGAGGGAGAAGACCCCAGGGGACAGCCACCCCCTCTCAGCTGTGTCCTCGAGGCTCCCAAAGCCAGGATGGAAAGTGGCCCCAGGGGCAAGGAGGGGAGAAGACAGGGCTGCCTCCAGCAGGAGAGAAACACCCATGGCAAGTCACAATGCTTTATTAAAAACAGTACAAAAACCAGCAACAGTATCTCCATGTATATTTTAACTCTCACAGGAGCCCCACAAGGGCCAACTTCACCCCCTGGCTCTGTAGACCCCCTGCCGTGCACAGGGCCAGGGACCCCCACTGAGCTTTCTGTGCTCAGCTGATGTGGGAGAAGCCGCTCCAGCACCAAAGCCACAGCTTAAAAGAAGGCTTCTGTGTTGTCATTTTGGCCAAACTGGCCAATGACAAGATGACAGATGCTCTCCCCCACCTCTCACTCCAAGGAGAGGAGGAGGAGAGAACTGTGAGCTTATATGCAACTATTTCAAATGAAGAAA
>QJSC01026224.1:0-24564 GCA_003697955.1 Calidris pygmaea
GTTAGCAAGGGAGTGAGGGAGCGAGGGAGCTCCCACTTGCTGCTTGGGCCTGTATTTCAAGGATTCTGGCAGGCAGAGTTCTCTGCTGTGCTTTGATCTCTTCAGCAGCAGGGCAAGAATCCCAGGCGTGCTTGATAAGGTGCCCCTGAGTCCATCCCAGGCCTATGTTATCTAAGTGCAGATGTTCTACTTGTTGAGCGCACAAAACTAAGCAACAATTAGTGTGATAGGTGTGTTTTCCAGCACCCCACATGCGAGTCACTTGAGCGTATTTACAGTCCTCCTCGCCAATCTTCCGTTAGTTTCCCACACCTCCATCCCTGGGAAGATGATGGAATGGCTCGTTCTGGGCATCATCTCAAAGCATCTGGAGGAAAACAAGTATATCAGAAGTCGTGAACATGGATTCACCAAAGGGAAGTCGTGTCTGACTAACCTGATAGCCTTCTACGATGGCATGACTGGATGGATAGGTGAGGGGAGGGCGGTGGATGTTGTCTACCTTGACTTCAGCAAGGCTTTTGACACCATCTCCCACAGCATCCTCATAGGTAAACTTAGGAAGTGTGGATTAGAGGAATGGACAGTGGGGTGGACTGAAAACTGACTGAAGGACAGAGCTCAGAGGGTTGTTACTAGGGGCACAGAATCTAGTTGGAGATCTGTAACAAGTGGAGTCCCCCAGAGGTCAGTACTGGGTCCAGTCCTCTTCAATATATTCATCAATGACCTGGATGAAGGGATGGAATGTACCCTCAAAAAGTTTGCTGATGCCACAAAACTGGGAGGGGTGGCTGACAGCCCAGAAGGCTGTGCTGCCATACAGCGAGACCTGGACAGGCTGGAGAGTTGGGCAGAGAGGAACCTGATGTACTTCAATAAAGGCAAGTGTAGAGTGCTGCACCTGGGGAGAAACAACCCCCTGCACCAGTACAGGTTGGGGGCTGACCTGCTGGAGAGCACCTCTGAGGAGAAAGACCTGGGAGTCCTGGAGGACAATATGGTGACCACAAACCAGCAATGTGCCCTTGTGGCCAAGAAGGCCAATGGCATCCTGGGGTGCATCAGGAAGAGTGGGACCAGCAGGTCGAGGGAGGTTATCTTGCCCCTCTACTCTGCCCTGGTGAGGTCCCATCTGGAGCACTGTGTCCAGTTCTGGGCACCCCAGTTCAAGAAGGACAGGGAACTGCTGGAGAGGGTACAGGAGAGGGTACAGCAGAGGGTTACAAAGATGATGAGGGGCCTGGAGCATCTTTCTTATGAGGAAAGGCTGAGGGACTTGGGTCTTTTTAGTCTGGAGAAGAGAAGACTGAGGGGGGGTCTGATCAATGCCTATAAATACTTAAAGGGTGGGTGTCAAGAGGATGGAGCCAGTCTTTTTTCAGGGGTGCCCAGGGATAGGACAAGAGGTAACGGGCACAAACTTGAACATAGGAAGTTCCATCTAAACATGAGGAGGAACTTCTTTACTTTGAGGGTGGCAGAGCACTGGAACAGGCTGCCCAGGGAAGTGGTGGAGGCTCCTTCTCTGGAGACATTCAAAACCCGCCTGGACATGTTCCTGTGCAACCTGCTCTAGGTGGACCTGCTTTGGCAGGGGGGTTGGACTAGGTGATCTCCAGAGGTCCCTTCCAACTCCATATCATTCTGTGATTCTGTGACATAGGCTACCTTGACTTCAGCAAGGCTTTTTACGCTGTCTCCCATAATATCCTCATAGGTAAGTTTAGGGTTAGATGAGTGGACAGTGAGGTGGATCAAGAACTGGCTGAACGGCAGAGCTCAGAGGGTTGTGATCAGTGGCGCAGAGTCTAGTTGGAGGCCTGTAGCTAGTGGTGTTCCCCACGGGTCAGTACTGGGTCCAGTCTTGTTCAATATATTCATCAATGACTTGGATGAGGGGACAGAGTGTACCCTCAGCAAGTTTGCTGATGCCACAAAACTGGGAGGGGTGGCTGACACACCAGAAGGCTGTGCTGCCATACAGCGAGACCTGGACAGGCTGGAGAGCTGGGCAGAGAGGAACCTGATGAAGTTCAACAGGGTCAAGTGTAGGGTCCTGCACCTGGGATAGAATAACCCCCTGCACCAGTACAGGTTGGGGGCTGACCTGCTGGAAAGCAGATCTGCAGAGAGGGACCTGGGAGTCCTGGAGGACAACAGGATGACCATGAGCCAGCAATGTGTCCTTGTGGCCAAGAAGGCCAATGGCATCTTGGGGTGCATTAAAAAGAGTGTGACCAGCAGGTCGAGGGAGGTCATCCTCCCCCTCTACTCTTCCCTGGTGAGGCCACAACTGGAGTACTGCATCCAGTTCTGGGCTCCCCAGTTCGAGAAAGACAGGGAATTGCTGGAGAGAGTCCAGTGGAGGACTACAAAGATGATCAAGGGACTGGAGCACCTCTCTCATGAGAAAAGGCTGAGAGGCCTGGGTCTGTTTAGCCTGGAGAAGAGAAGACTGAGAGGGGTTCTAATCAATGCTTAAAAATATCTGAAGGGCAGGTGTCAAGAGGATGGGGTCAGGCTCTTCTCAGTGGTGCCTGGTGACAGGACAAGGGGCAATGGACACAAATGGACACAGGAAATTCCATCTCAGCATGAGGAAAACTTATTTACTTTGAGGGTACTAGAGCACTGGATCAGGCTGCCCAGAGAGTTTGTAGAGTCTCCTTCTCTGGAGATATTCAAAACCCGCCTGGATGGCTTCCTGTCCAGCCTGCTCTAAGTGAACCTGCTTTGGCAGGCAGAGGGGGTGGACTAGATGATCTCCGAAGATCCCGTCCAACCCCTACAATTCTGTGATTCTGTGATTATCCCAGCTATGGCACTGCGGAGAAGCAGCAGTTTAAGCAGTCACCCCAGCCATGTGAGCCGGCCCTTTACAAGGTTGTACCAACACAGCTACAGCCGGAAACCAGTCAGACCTGTGGCTGTGGACTCACATGACCCCAGCAGCACTGTGGCACCTTGCTCGTTGGCCTCAGGTAGCAGAGCAGGCAAAGTGGTAGGTCGATACCTGCCAGACGCCTGGCTGTGCAAGGCAGCAAGCACGTGATGAGCTGCAGAGCAGCAGCTCCTCAGCCTGCCAAGTCCATTTGTAAATTATCTTCTTACGCCCTTCCCAAACACCCCTAAAATAGACTTCCCTGGCAGCTCACCATGCTCCAAGACCTTTCCTGATACAGCTGCATGCAGTCATATGGTGGCACAGAGCTTCTCCCAAGCTAACTTGGTGGAAACTAATTTTGCATGCATGGCTTGTTTTCTTCCCTGCCACCCACCAAACCTCCATTCTGGCAAGCTCCTTGCCTGGGTGGTCTCACTGGCACTCCCTCCCAGTACCAGACTGGGAGTGCTGGGGCGTGGACTACCCAGGCTGCATGGGCACCATACAGTCACCCATCAACACAACCAGGACCATCTTCAGCCCCCAGCTGTGGCTGATCCAGCTCTCTGGCTACAGCCTGCCTGCCATTGAGCAGCTCAAGCTGAGGAACAGTGGGCACACAGGTGGGTGCAAAGGCACAGGGTGGAGCACAGGCAGAGCATGCTTAGCCTTTCCTGGCAGGACCAGGCTTTTCTGACACCCTTTGCCTGGGCTCTGGGAAGGGTATTCTCTTGCAGGCTGCAGTCATAGAATTGTAGAATCATTCAGGTTGGAAAAGACCCTTGGGATCATCGAGTCCAACCAGTTGTGTTGCCTTCAAGGCCAAAAGGGAAACATTGGGCTGCTGAGCCTGTATGAGTCCATGTGCTTTCCTGGCTGGAGGGGAGAAACCAGGAGATGGAGAACTCACTGCTTGCTGCCTTTGGGAGCTCACACCACACCACAGCTGGGGATGGTGGTCCTAGTTGCTTCTGGCTCTTTCTGGGAGCACATTGAGTGTTTTGTACATGCTGGTGTCTGCCAGTCGCTGAGCTAAGAAAAGCTGGCAGAGACAGGGACTTAAACTTGCTGAAAGTGTGATAAGGCACTTCCTTGCCCCGGTAGCTAGTGAGACGGAGATGGCTTGTGTATACAGCAAACTCAGCAGGTTGGGCTCACTGTACATGGTGAGATCAGCCACACAGTGTGTGCACAGAGTTTAATGTTATTACCTCCTGCCCTAGCATGCCTGCAGAGTTAAACTAGTTGCTATTTTAGACACCCTGGCATCTGGTGTTGCTTGGTGTTCAGAAAAGCAGTCAGAAAAGCAGTCAGAACATTTTTCAGGGGGGTGGGGGGAAGTAGTTTCTCACATGCTTATGTCTTCTTTTTATTCTGGCAGCTGCTGATCTGCTTATGAAAAGCCATAAATAAAAAGTTGCAAGTCTACTAAGATATTTGTACAGTTATTCCTTTTTGTAATATAAAGTTGTCCTGGATCCAGTGGGGATAGGGTTAATTCTCCACAGGATCTAGCAGGGACACAGGTATTCCATTCCATGTGAGCCATGCCCAGGGGGTAGCTAGGAGCTGGCTGGGGGAGGGGGCTGGGGAGCAGGCTGGGGCATCCCAGTGCAGTTGATGAGCGGTGGTATCATAACCGTGTTTGTATATTCCTCTCTCCGTGTTACTGTTGTTGTTTTCTTGTTCCCTTTGCTGTTCTGTTAAACCACCTTTGTCCCAACCCGCGAGTTTAGCCTTTCTCTTCCTATTCTCCCCTCACGGCTGTGGTGGTGGTGGGGGGTCCGATCTGAGAGAGCAACTGCCATCTGAGGCCAAACCACGACAGTCCTTTTTGGCGCCCAAGGTGGGGCACTCGGAGGGTTGAGATAATGACAGATCTGACCAGAGTGCATTAAAACAAATTTGTTATATGCATTTATTATATTAGTAAATAGTTCCTGGTCGCAATGTTGCTTTGTTTGTTCTCATGGCTGTGTTACGTAAATTCTTACATGCTCTATGTACTCCCCGTGATGATGTTTATCACCTCTGGGAGAGGGATCAGGATTATAATTTTGCTGTCCTGTGTGATATCAGCTTAGGATATCAGATGGTTATGTTGGGGCATTTATGTGGCATTGCTGTCCTGCCCATACCTCGGACACCGTCTCTCAGAATTTATTAATAATCACACTTAGTCTATGGAGGAGGCAGGGGGGGATATTTTCCCCAGCTCTTTCACCTCCCTTTTCTCTTTTGTGCTGGGTATGCCAGTTTTGGGGAATTTTGAATACTCTTGGGACATGCAAATCAGCTTGGTCCTATAGCTAGGTCTCCTGAATGTGTTTCAGCTCTTGTTTAGGGTTAAGCAACTATTTAAGACTACCACCCAGAGATCTGCCCCGAGGCTGGAGAGTTATGGGTGGCATGGCATGTGGGAGAATATGGGCAGGAGCTTTTCACCTCCAATAGTTCGGAGCTTCACCCCTGAACAATTACAGGACCCTGATAAAGTGATAGAATATTTGAAAGGAAAATGTGGTGGCTATTCCAGAGAGGCACAACTCACTGCATTGTGCTGGGCCCTGGCCAGTATCTACCAGACGCTGCTCAATATTGTGCAGCATCCTCAGGAGAAAGAGATGGAAACCAGGCCGACAGGCAGTGTGGCTACTGCCACTCCTGCGGCAGGTGCTGCAGCTACTCCAACCCCGGTGGCAGGCACTGCAGCTGAACCAGAAAACCAACCTGTGCCCGTATCAGTTGCCCCTATCCAGAAGAAGAAATACACCAAGAAATCAGTTCGCTTAATGAGGGATGATGATGATCCAGGGTCATCACGAGAACAGGAGGAAGAGGCAGAACCAGAGATAATCACCTGATCCCTATCCCTGAGTGAGCTGCGGGACTTGCAAATAGATTTCAGCTGACTTCCAGGCGAGCACATTGTCACCTGGCTGCTCCGGTGCTGGGATAACAGGGCCAGTAGCTTGGAATTGGAGGGTAGAGAAGCCAGGCAGCTGGGATCTCTGTCTTGGGAAGGGGGCATTGACAAGGTGATTAGGAAAAAGACACAAGCCCTCAGCCTCTGGAGGCGACTCCTGTCAGGCATGAGGGAAAGGAACCCCTTCAGTGAAGATGTTGTATGCCATCCGAGCAAGTGGACCACCATGGAAAGAGGTATCCAGTACCTGAGAGAACTAGCCGTGTGGGAGATGATTTATTGTGACCTGGACAATGCACAGTCACCCACAGATCCTGATGAGGTCCAGTGCACAAGGCCCATGTGGCAGAAGTTTGTACAGAGCGCCCCATCATCATATGCCAACTCACTGGCAGTGATGGAATGGAGAGGCGAAGAGGGACCAACGGTGGATGAGGTGGCTGCCCGACTTTGGCAATATGAAGAAAGTCTCTCTTCTCCCCTTGTCTCAGCTGTGGAGAAACTGTCCTGGAAGGTCCAGCAACTTGAAGACAATATGTCCTTCTCCCCACCTGTACGGGCCAGTATCTCAGCTGTTAGGAGCAGGCGTTTCTCTACTGAAGAGAGAGAATACAGAGGGTACACACCACGAGGCACCCTGTGGTTCTGCCTGCATGACCACGGAGGGCACATGAGGAAGTGGGATGGACAGCATACTTTGATCCTACGGGCGCAGGTACAGGAGCTGTAAGGAAGAACAACCACAGAAGGGGATCCCTCCAGGAAAAGTGCTGCCCCAGTTTCCAGCGGGCAGTTCCCCAGACAGAGTAGAAGGCCTGATCTTACTTCTGATCCTCTTGAAGGAACCTCCAAATCATTTCTGCAAGTAGAGAGTAACGGATACTATGACCAGTATTAGAGGGGCCCTGCCTCCAGCCAGGTGGGGGAAAGGGACAACCGGGTTTATTGGACAGTGTGGATTCGATGGCCTGGCACCTCTGACCCACAGGACTATAAGGCTCTAGTGGACACAGGTGCACAGTGTACCCTCATACCATCAAGCTATAGAGGGGCAGAACCCAATTGTGTTTCTGGAGTGACAGGGGGATCCCAAGAGTTGACTGTACTGGAAGCTGAAGTGAGCCTAACTGGGAATGAGTGGCAAAAGCATCCCATTGTGACTGGCCCAGATGCTCCATGCATCCTTGGTATAGATTATCTCAGGAGAGGATATTTTAAGGACCCGAAAGGGTACCGGTGGGCTTTTGGCATAGCTGCCTTGGAGGCGGAGGAAGTTAAACAGTTGTCTACCTTGCCTGGTATCTCAGAAGACCCTTTGGTTGTGGGGTTGTTGAGGGTCGAAGAACAACAGGTGCCGATAGCTACCACAACAGTGCATCAGCAGCAATATCGCACTAACCGAGACTCCCTGATTCTCATCCATAAGCTAATTTGTTAACTAGAGATTCAAGGAAATCTAATGGAGAGTGGAGGCTAACTGTGGACTATCGTGGCCTCAACGAAGTCACGCCACCACTGAGTGCTGCCGTGCCGGACATGTTAGAACTTCAATACGAACTGGAGTCCAAGGCAGCCAAGTGGTACGCCACAATTGATATCGCCAATGCATTCTTCTCGATCCCTCTGGCAGCAGAGTGCAGATCACAGTTTGCTTTCACTTGGAGAGGTGCCCAGTACACCTGGAATCGATTGCCCCAGGGGTGGAAACACAGCCCCACCATTTGCCACGGACTGATCCAGACTGCACTGGAACAGGGTGAAGCTCTGGAACATCTGCAGTACATTGACGACATCATCGTATGTGGCAACACAGCAGAAGAAGTTTTTGAGAAGGGGCATAAAATAATTCAAATCCTTCTGAAAGCTGGTTTTGGCATAAAATGAAGCAAGGTCAAGAGACCTGCACAGGAGATCCAGTTTTTAGGAGTAAAATGGCAAGATGGACGCCATCAGATCCCAATGGACGTGATCAATAAAACAGCAGCTATGTCTCCACCAACCAGTAAAAAGGAAGCACAAGCTTTCCTAGGCATTGTGGGTTTTTGGAGGATGCATATCCCAGATTACAGTCTGATTGTGAGCCCTCTGTATCAAGTAACCTGGAAGAAGAACGATTTTAAATGAGGTCCTGAGCAGCGACAAGCTTTTGAACAAATTAAACAGGAAATAGTCCATGCAGTAGCCCTGGGGCCAGTCCGGGCAGGACAAGATGTTAAAAACATGCTCTACACCGCAGCTGGGGAGAACGGCCCCACCTGGAGCCTCTGGCAGAAAGCCCCAGGGGAGACACGTGGTCGACCCCTAGGGTTTTGGAGTCGGGGATACAGAGGATCCGAAGCCCGCTATACTCCAACAGAAAAGGAGATACTGGCAGCATATGAAGGGGTTCGAGCTGCTTCAGAAGTGGTTGGTACAGAAGCACAGCTCCTCTTGGCCCCTCGGCTGCCAGTGCTGGGTTGGATGTTCAAAGAAAGGGTCCCCGCCACACATCATGCAACGGATGCTACATGGAGTAAGTGGATTGCACTGATCACTCAGCAAACTCGAATGGGAAACCCCAGTCGCCCAGGAATTCTGGAAGTGATCATGGACTGGCCAGAAGGCAAGGATTTTGGAATGTCACCAGAGGAGGAGAGGATGCATGTGGAGGAGGCTCCACCATATAATGAACTACCAGAAAATGAGAAGAGATATGCCCTGTTCACTGATGGGTCCTGCCGGATTGTGGGAAAGCATAGAAAGTGGAAGGCTGCCGTGTGGAGTCCTACAAGTTGCAGAAGCCACTGAAGGACAAGGTGAATTGAGCCAGTTTGAGGAGGTGAAAGCAATTCAGCTGGCTTTGGACATTGCCGAGCGGGAAAAATGGCTGGTACTTTATCTCTATAACAATTCATGAATTGCAATTCATGCCCTGTAGGGCAAATGCTCTGTAGGGGTGGTTATGGCAGTGGAAGCAGAGCGACTGGCAGCGCAGAGGCAAACCTGTCTGGGCTGCTGAATTGTGGCAAGATATTGCTACCTGGATAGAGAATCTGGTTGTGAAAGTACATCACGTAGATGCCCATGTACCCAAGAGCCGGGCCACTGAGGAACATCAGAACAACCAGCAGGTGGATCAGGCTGCTAAGATTGAAGTGGCTCAGGTAGATCTGGACTGGCAACATAAGGGTGAATTATTCATAGCTCGATGGGCCCATAACTCCTCAGGCCATCAAGGAAGAGACGCCACATATAGATGGGCTCGGGACCGAGGGGTGGATTTGACCATGGACACTATTGCACAGGTCATCCATCAATGTGAGACATGCGCTGCAATCAAGCAAGCCAAGCGATTAAAGCCTCTTTGGTATGGAGGACGATGGCTGAAATACAAATATGGGGAGGCCTGGCAGATCGATTATATTACACTTCCACAGACCCGTCAAGGCAAGGGCCATGTGCTCACAATGGTGGAAGCAACCACTGGATGGCTGGAAACATCCCCTGTGCCCCATGCCACCGCCCGGAACACCATCCTGGGCCTTGAAAAGCAAGTTCTGTGGCGACATGGCACCCCAGAGAGAATTGAGTCAGACAATGGGACTCATTTCCAAAACAGTCTCATTGACTCCTGGGCCAAAGAGCATGGTATTGAGTGGGTCTACCACATTCCCCATCATGCACCAGCCTCTGGGAAGATAGAACGGTACAATGGACTGTTAAAAACTACCCTGAGAGCAATGGGTGGTGGGACTTTAAAACATTGGGATACACATTTAGCAAAGGCTACCTGGCTAGTTAACACCAGGGGATCTACCAACCGAGCTGGCCCTGCCCAATCTAAACCCCCACATACTGTGGAGGGAGACAGAGTCCCCGTAGTGCACATGAAGAATATGTTAGGGAAGACAGTCTGGGTCAGTCCTGCCTCAGGCAAAGGCAAACCCATCCATGGGATTGCCTTTGCTCAAGGACCCAGATGCACTTGGTGGGTGATGCGGAAGGATGGGGAAGTTCGATGTGTAGCTCATGGGGACCTGATTTTGGGTGAGAATAGCTAATGAATGAAACTGTATGATGTTAATTGCTAAATGCCCCTGCCACTGTATGTCCTCATTTCTATAACTGCTATTGGTTGTACTATATCACCCAATAATCACCCAAACTCACGTCAGATAGACTCTGATGAAAAACCGAGTGCAGCAATGAAGGGATCAGAACTGACCTCAGCAGCTGGCGCCCAGCAACTTCGTCGAGATTGACATCTTCAACCTATGGACCATGGACATGAGCTACATCGGACACATCAGCTGCAAGCCTTGAAAATACAGCATGCAACAGTCCAGCACCACACACCATCTTGCCTGCCCCAAGAGACTGTTCTAATAGATGGAGCCCAAAGTCATGGATTAAATGAACTCGATGGACATTTTAGAGTGATGGCCCATAGACCAAGGTCATTATATCTGTATGAATATATGTGTACGTATGGACATATATATATGACAGGGGAAAGTGATGGCATTTAATTGGAAACTGTAAGATCTGGGCATGGCACAGAGATCTGGGCATGGCATAGATGGTATGGAATAAGGGGTGGATAATGTCCCAGTTCCAGTGAGGATAGGGTTAATTCTCCCCAGGATCTATCAGGGACACAGGTATTCCAACCCATGTGAGCCATGCCCAGGGGTAGCCGGGAGCTGGCCTGGGGAGGGGGCAGGAAGTTGCGAAGTCATCGCTGGGGAGCGGGCTGGAGGGGGGTCCCGGGTCCAGTTGGTGAGCAGTGGAATCGTAATCATGTTTGTATATTCCTTTTTCAGTGTTATTGTTGTTGTTTTCTTGTTCCCTTTGCTGTTCTGTTAAACTGCCGTTGTCCTAGCCCACGAGTTTTGCCTTTTTCTTCCGATTCTCCCCTCTCGGCTTTGGGGGGGGAGGCCCTGAGAGAGCGGCTGCCACGTGGTTCTTTGTTGCCATCTGAGGCTAAACCACGAAAAAAGTATATACACTGTATAAACTTTTGCAAGGGCCTGAAAATTACTCTGGTGACTCGTAGAAGGAATGTACTGATTTAGATATACAAAAGAAATGTAAAAGCAGATAAATTCCCAGGGAGGGAGCAGTCTCCCACTTCTGGTATTTGAGTTTTTTATCTCTGAGCCCAGTGGCAGGGAACGCCACAGAGGATAAATGACTTATCACAGCCCTGTTAACTTGTTAACCCCAAATCTGTGCCCTAGTTCCATGATGTGCCAAAAACACACTTCACCTATAAAGAAAGAGGTAGGAAAATAGTCGATTTTAAAAAAATGAGGAAAAGGTGCTTAGAAGGATAGGACAGCCTTTCTTGGGGTCCAGGGTTGCTCCTGATATTTTTGCTGCATGTCCAGGTGACTCAGCTTTTAGATCTGCCACACTGCTGTATGAGTCCAAGATACCTGGCTAAATCACATTAAAGGCAAAACCAAGTATGTATTTACTGTACCCAAAGAGATAAAGTTTTGGCTCTAAATGCTTTCAGAAATTTTAATGCTTCTATGTCACCAGCTCCAGTGCTGGTCAGATACTCACAGGCCCCTTTCTTTGAATGGTCCCAGCTCGCCAAGTTTGCAGTGCTCTGTCCCTGACTGTCCTGGTCTCATAGGTATTCACCACTCTGCCAATATCTTTCTCCATTAATTTTGTCAACAGTCTCTTTATATTATTTTCACTTACTGAATAAATTGTTGGATAGCATCTGGCTTGGAGTTGGCCTCTATGGATCTGGGGGGGGGGCACTATTCACTTTTGAGCATTTTCATAGCAGCTATTTTTGAAGCTGATGTATTTACCAGGATATCTTGCAACCTGAAGCTGAAAGTTGAAGCTTGTTGCATTGGCACAGCTCTGGACATTGACCCACCCATAGCCTCATTAAAGATGGAAAGCAAGCTTGTTTGTTGTGGCAAATTTCTACAAGCCCAGGGTGTCTCTTTCCCTTCAGACATCTGTGTACCTGTGGGATGTACTGGGCTTTGTGTTTGACTGACTGACCTCTTCCTTCTGCCCTTGCAGTTGTCCTTGAGCTGCCTGAGTCACTGGCCATCACCGGTGGCTATGCCCAGCAGTACCAAGCTGTGCAGTTGCACCTGCACTGGGGCTCCGTGTTGAGAATCCAGCTCGGAGCACACGGTCAATGGGCGCTGCTTTGCTGTGGAGATAAGGAGCTCTTGTAGTGGTGGCTGCATCCTTTCCTCTCCTAGTGCTGGAGTGATGTCCTGCTCCTAGCCCATGGTCCCAGTTGTCACTGGATGAATGCTGTAACTGCTTGGCTAGGATCCCTGCTACCTGGGCAGCTCTGCAGCAGCAGAGTTCAGTGTAGGAGCCCACACTTCGGTGCCAAGTGCACAAAACGAGCCAAATTCATGCTGCAGCCTGCAGCGCAGAGGTGAGGAGGAGACAGGATGCTCTGTCTGCAGGTGGGCTGGGGCTAGCCATGTGTGAGCAGTGCAGCCTGTCCCTGTGCTGCAGCCCAGTCTTGGGCTGGTGGAGCAGGAGCCATGGTAGTCCCCAGGATGGAGGGAGACAGCTTCCCAGGCGGCCACAGGGACTGTTTACTCTGTATGCACTGTCTTCCTGTTCTGCAGATGCCATCTGGTTTTATTCCTCCTTCACTAGTGCTGTCCTCAAACTGAGCCCAGCTCTGCAGTATGACCCCCTGGTATCTAGGGCAAAGTACTGGTTTGCTGTCTGTGATCAGGGAAGTGCCTGTGGGCAGCCCTTCACACTTGTTGCTTTGCAGTGGCACATTTTCTTGGTCCTACCAGCATATTCCCTTCCTAGGAGGGGTGCTCAGCATGGATGCATGTCTCTCCCAGCCCTTGCTCTAGCAGGCTAGAGCCCCATGGGGTGAGCACCTTCTGGTGTCCATCCTGCATCAAGGTTGCATGTTGTCCTGGAGTCCTCAACATAGAAAGGACATGGACCTGTTGGAACGGGTCTGGAGGAGGACCACAAAGATGATCAGAGGGCTGGAGCACCTCTCCTATGAAGACAGGCTGAGAGAGCTGGGGTTGTTCAGCCTGGAGAAGAGAAAGCTCCGGGGAGACCATATAGCAGCCTTTCAATAGCTGAAGGGAGCCTACAGGAGAGCTGGAGAAGGACTCTTTGTCAGGGAGTGTAGTGAAAGGACAAGGGGCAACGGTTTTAAATTGAAAGAGGGGAGATTTAGATTAGATACCAGAAAGAAATTCTTTACTGTAAGGGTGGTGAGACACTGGAACAGGTTGCCCAGGGAATTTGTGGCTGCCCCATCCCTGGAAGTGTTCAAGGCCAGGCTGGATGGGGCTTTGAGCAACCTGGTCTGGTGAGAGGTGTCCCTGCTCATGGAACTCGATGATTCTTTAAGGTCCCTTCCAACTCTAACCATTCTATGATTCTATGTTTCCCTTCCAGATCCACATGGTCTGTTACAACACCAAGTATTACAGCTTTAAGGAAGCAATGGTCCACCCAGCTGTACTGGGAGCTTTCCTGGGCGAGAAGGGGTAGGAACAGTGCTGGGTGGGGGGTCCTGCAGAGTCAGGCACAGTTTTGGGGACAGGCAAAGGTGCAAATGTACCTGAGGACAGTAACAGAGGGCAGAGCAGCCCTGATGGGAGGAAGGGGTCACTGGGACAAGGTGTGACTTGCAGGGAGTGATTCCTCCCTGCTGCCACTGCCATCACCACCTGATCTCCATTCAGCCCCTGTGCTTGTAATTTCTGTGGGGTCTCTGTGTTGCAGGTTGGGCCAAGGGAGAACCCATGCTATCAGGAAATACTTGAGCATCTGTACAAAATCCAAAGAGAAAGTAAGGCCCTGTCCCACCTAGTATTTGTCTCAGGAGCTGCAGCCCAGCGGAGAAACCCACTGCATGGCAGAGAAGCTGCAGCAGGTGTTTCCCATGTGTATGTGAGAAGGGGAGCATTGCACAGCTTGTACAGAAACAACTTTCCAAGGTGCCCTTTGCGCACATGTGCTTTCCCTTGCCTGCTGCACATATGATGCCAGGTTGGGCTGAGGGGATGCTCCAGGTCAGGGCTGTTCCCATGATCTCCATGGTGGTCCTCCAAGGGGTTGCTGTCACAGGCAGAGTGATTAACTTCACTCGTAAGAGAGAAGTAGTGAAATATTTATTAAGGTGAAACAGTGATTTAACAAAATTAGTAGTAAATGTGACAGTGTTTTAGGAGATTCGATGGCAAGGTACACTTTACACTTGGTTATTTACTGCACAGAGGACAGGGTCAGACAAGCTGTTCAGAAAGGACCCCCTTGCTTTCTAAACTCCTCAGAGAGGAGTCTAGGTGCAGCTGGATCCAATCCTAGTCCCAGACTTGGTCAACGGTTTATGTCTAATGGATTATATATATATGCGCAATCAATCCTTTATATTACCTAGCTAAGATTTCAAAGTTTAGCATGCTATTAGTCACTTACCGAGAATCTGTTGGGGCAAGGAATCTCTCAACCTCGAGGAGTAGAACCTTAAGTGAGCGTCCTCACAAAAGGGGAGATCCTGGCGTGCAGCCCGCTACCATACAGGAGAGCTCAAAGGGCTCTTGGGCTGTCCACTATTTATAGACTAAGATAATTGACCTATAGTCATATTCTCATGGGAACAAGATATCTAGGTCCCCACTCCAGACAGTGTTTTGGCTGTGTTGCCAGCCACCCCCAAAGTCCAGGTTAAATTTATCACAACTCCCACTGATGGCCACAGCCCGAGCAGGAGCTCGGAGGGGGAAGAGGAGGAAAAGCAGGGAGCGCACACCGCCACACTTACCCAGCTCTTGCTCCCATGGTGTTTCTTCTCCCAGGCAAGGAAGTCTTGGTGCCTGGATTCAACATCACAGGCCTGCTGCCTGCCAACCTGAAACTCTACTTCCATTACAGTGGCTCCTTCCTTACACTCCTTCCTCCTACCAGATGGTGAAGTGGATGGTCTCATGACCAGGTCCATCAGAGTCTTCCATCTGTTCAGTCTTGCCCAGCCTCTCCCCACAAGCATACACCATGCGTGTCGGTCCCCTGGGGTTTGCCTAGCTCCCGAAGGCGGGATGCACCCTGCTCTGCTCACCCTTCCAGATGTCAGTGCTGGTGAAAAACCCAAGGAATGATGACAGCAAATCTCTGCAGAACAATTTCCGACTGGTGCAGGACCTGCACAGGTGATGGGTGCTGGCAAGTTTCCAGACCACCCTCCTTTTGGCAAAGCAGCTGCTTTCTGGTAAGGACCATATAAATGTGCTCAGGCTGTACCCAGACATGGAGATGCAGGGACAGGGTGAGGAGCAGGAGCTGAGGCTTTGCATCTCTTTAGGAAATGCAGCATTTGCATGGGTTAGCCCTGCCCAGCAGGTGACTTGTGGCAGCACTGGTCTCGGGGTGCCACTCTGTCCCATTTCTGCACTTGGCTTGCCCTGCATGGGAAAGATCAGTTTTGAGGAACTATTTTGTCCTTGGTCTTGCAGAAATAACAAGGCTGGGGCAATGGGGGCTGGCAATGGCCAGCTACCTCCTCCCAGGGAGTTGCTCACCATCTTGCCACAGGCAGCTGTCCCTGTGGTCGCTGCCTGCCAGACTTGCCCCATGCCCCTCTCCAGGGTCTTCTGCAGGGCTTGGTGTGGTCATGGGGTGCTGCAGTGCTCTGCTCCCTGCCTGCTTCCCGGGAGGTGGCAGCTGTGGTAGGGGAGTTTCTGGCTGGACTCAGTGAGGCTTTTGTGTGGGCTCTATTTCAAGGAATTTATTTTTTTCCCCTTCCTTTCTCTTAATGCTCTTGGTGGGATGTTGGGACCAGGCTTGTGTGCTGCTGGGGATGCAGAGGGCAGCTCTCCCTTGTCCGCTCGTGGGTGATGGGGAACCTTGCTAGCAGCCCTGCTTTGGCAGCATGGCCTGAAGCCCTGCAACCAACTTGGGCAACTTGTTGATCACGCTGTCTCTCTGACAGCTCAGCAGCAGCAGATAGCTGAGGTGCTGGCCCAAAGGAGGGGAAGGCAGCCAGGGGGCGTACCTGCCTGGGAAGGTGGGTCCTGGGAGCTGTGTGCTGAGCCAGGGGGTAGGCAGTCATGGTGGGGATGCAGGGCTGCCCTAGCATCTGCACAACTGGCTGTCATGGGCATCCTCTTGTCTTTGTCTCTTGCAGGACTCTCCAGCTCTTCATTTCAGGCAGGAAAGCATGTTCAGCTGAGGCTGCTGACTTTATGTCCCCTCTACCTTTGGGCCACCAGCCTTCTTCAGCTTTGCCCAATCTCCCTTGTCCAGTAGCCGCAGGGGACTGTCCCCAATGTAACATGCCTGTGCTCAGGTCGCTTGCAAGAGATGTGTTGGCCGTGCTCTTTAGGCTGCTCTTTGCCATCATGGCGCTGGGCTTCCTGCTGTACAGCTACAAACACTGCAGTCAGAATGCATGGTGAGCAACTACGGGGAGCTGCAGGAGGAGGGGCCCCAGGGGGTGGTAGGGGTCAGTCTGGGGCACAGGAAGGGGGGTTAAGGGTGGTCTCTCAGGCAGCAACATGTGTTAGCAGCCTGCCTGCTCTAACAACACATGTACACCCCTTCCTCCCCCATCCGGCTTGACTCACTGACCAAATCCAGTCATCTACACACATCCACCAACACCACCACCATGTAAGCCCCATGCCTCTGCGGGGGTCCTGGCCCTGTTGGTTCAGTCTGCCCCACCCCACCTCCCCTCACTCCTACTCCAGGCTGAGGGAGGGACAGTGCTCCAGCATCCTTTGGCCACACAGGCTGTCCACATGGAATGCTTGCCTAGGGCAGCATCTAAAAGCCTCCCAATAGCACTAGCTGTTTCTGCTGTCCTAATCTGCAGGTCAGGAACAGGCACTGGTGGAGCTGGACCAGCAGCAGAGGAGTAGCAGAGACCCCTTCCTGACTGGCAGAGACAGCATCAGCCTCTGTGTCCCAGGCAGAGCTCTAGAGCAAGCAGCGCAGGGTTCCTTGCACAGCCTGACCCTGGCCCTGCCCTCTGTCTCTCTAGGACTTCATTCTCCTCTTATTTGTGCAAAGTGCTGGAAAAAAATAGTTGTGGCTTGGTAGGGCTGGAGAAAGGCAGAGCTGAACATTGGCAGAGCCACAGCTTCCTTGCTTGCTGGCCCCCACTCAGCTCCCCTCCAGCTCTGACATAGCTGGAGTGGTCTGGTCCCTGACCTATGGCTGCCTCCCACCTTTGCCGGCAGCCTTAGCACAGCCAGAGCCAAGCCCTGGGGAGCCCCACGAAGCAGACAAATGGGCTGGACCTGGGAGAGGGAAGGAACTTGCAGGTTGCTAGCTCTCAGCACCCTCTACCTAAAAGTGGTAAAAGCAGGGATGGACAGAGCAGGAGCAAGACCTTCAGGCAACTGGGATCTGCAACTGCCAGACACTCCCATTGGTCACACCAGCATGAGCCACTGCCACCAGCACCACACCCCCCCCACTAAACTATGGTACTTCTTTTTATTGGTATAAAAGCCCACTGTGGACTTCTCTGAGCCTGATGGCAGTTTCTCCCTCCCAGCCCTGTGACACAGCATCAGAGCTGGTGCCTGCCTGAAAATCCCCCTCTGAGGGCAGGAGAGGGCAATGATCCACTGGCATGTCCCCCTGAACCCCCCCTCCCCAAGCTGTGCTGGCACCAGTTGCAGGGTTGCATCTCCCCCCAAGCCCTCTACCACCCTCCATATGGCACTGTCTTCTGTCCTCCTGCCCTGGATGCTGTCAGCCCCCTTGGGTCCTCCAGTACCGGTGGCTGATCCCAACACACTATCCCTTCCCATCCCTTCGCATGCTGGGATGCCAGCTCACTGCAGTTACTGCAGTCCAGCGGGGGGGGAGGGGCGTGACTCCCAGGGCAGCGAGGCTGGGACAAGAGACAGAGATAGTAGCATAGTAGTACCATAGCGGTAAGCCCCAGCACACAGCTGGGCAGCACTATGCAAAGCTACTTCTTCCACCCTGCAGTGAAGAGGAGGCATGGGTTTCCCCCTGCCAGGAGACAGCACATCTTCTGTGGCAGGAGGAGAAGTGATGGGTTTCTTTGGGCTCAGGCCTCTGGCAGTCTAAGATAGCATCCTTCCCAAGCAAGCTAACTGGGGCTCTGCTCACAGCAGGGTCAGCGAAGCCAAGTCCCCCAAAACTGAGCTGTTGTCTAGGGGCTCCTAAAGGGGTGGCAGAGCGAGCCAGCCCCAGCCACACCAGTCAGCTGACTGCTGCAGCCAAACCCCAGTGCCTGCTCCACTGGGACTGGCCAGGGTCCACCAGTCCAGGAGAAAAGATATTGCAGAGAAGGTGATGGCTGCTCTTGCCACCAGGACAGAGGGGAGGGCAGAGGTGGCTGGGAACAGGAACATCTTATGGGGCCTCAGGATTCCAGCTGAGGGCTGGGTACGTTCCGTAGACCTGCAGGAAGCAAGGGGGGTGTGTGTGTGCAGTTTTCACCAGACTCCTTACCCCATCCACTTCCCCCAGGAGAGGTAATAAGCTGACCATGGCCCCAAACCCCATCTCCTCTAGTCTGGCAGCTAAGGGGATGATGCCATTGCTTCAGCCCCTGGGGCACCCTCTCCCCGCCCCAGCACTGGTCTAGGTATGCAGAGGAACCTGCAGGGGGATGCGAGTGCAAGCCAGCCCTGCAGAGCCAGGGTAGGGCGAGTGGGATGTCAGCTGCAAAGCAAGCAGCACAGAAAACAGCCCCAGCACTGGCATGAGAGGCACGTGCCAGGAGGGTGTACCTGATCTTGGCAGTTATACTCTTAGAAGATGTTGGGGAAAAACGGGAGAGGGTGCAGGGAAGAGCTCAAAGAGCTAGAAAAAAATTTTGGGGGGAGAAACTGAGAGAGCTGGGCTTCATAAGGTTTATCAGCTAGAGGTGTGGCAGGTGAGAAGGACGCTAGACAGCTCTGCAGCCCCAGGAAGACAGCAGCGTTTGCAGCTGGAGATCCGCAAGGTAATGAAACGCAGTGGTTTGTGTTAGAGGCTGCTCCGCGGAGCTCTGCTACCCTCTGCCTGCCCACCTCCGGCAGCACCCTGCTGCAGGGAGCGGTGCGAGCCTGCATACCCCAGCCTTCCCCCAGCCCCTTACCCCACACCAGCCCTCAACCAGTTAGGAAGGTGGATACCACTGGGGGAGCAACAAGGGATGCCAACTCCAGCATCACCTCCCCTTGTCTGCCTGCCTGTCCCAGTGCAGCATCTGTCTGTCCATACAAAAGCAGTACAGGGTGCAGCACACACTCACTCAGCAGGTGGCACAAGCCCCCGCACTCTTGGCCAGTGGTGCCAGGAAGACCAAGAGCTGCTGAGGCTGTGCCTAGACTTTGCCCCGGGGTTGGCCAGGGCACTGAGCACAGGACGGCAATGATGCGCCACCCCGCAGAGCACCAAAACCACTTTCAGGCTGTCCCCGATGACACAAAGCCACCCCTAAGAAAGGAACAAGACTTGCCAGAAGACGAAGGCAGATCCCTAACCCTTCCCCATCCCCTACACAGCAAAGAGGGCGTTTCCTGGTACCTGGCATACCCCCAGCTTCCATCTGAGCTGCAGGAGCATTGCTGGCACTAGTCACCAGGTGGCAGAGCAGAGAGGATGTTACACGTCCTGCAGCAGCCCAAACCCACAGCCTACCTGTCCCAAATTCAGAGACGCTATCAGCCACCTCAGCTCTGCGTCCTCCAGACCTTAGGGCTACTCTGCTCTGCCACCCGAGACCCACTCGAGGTCAACGTACTGACACAGGTACCACTTGCATGCTCCCAGCGAGGATGGAGATGGCTTAGTGCTATGCTCTGCATCCTCACACACACTCAGGAGCTCCCAGCTGAAATCCAGACATGCCATAGCTGGGAGGACAGAAGGACCATCCGGCAGCGCTGGAGCAGGGTGGGAGATGCCCTTACCTGAGTAGCTTGTAGTAGAGGAAACGGAAAGCCTCCTGCAGCACCACAGAGAACATTACCCCAAATATCAAGAGCCTCTTCTGCAACGGCTCATCCTGGGGGTCGCTGGCTTTAACAGCAATAAACCAGATGAGGGAGGAGAGCAGCAGCAACACCAGCCAGAAGAAAGCCCTGCAAGAGAGAGAGCACTTGCTGGCACCAGTGCCATTCCAGGACTGGTGCCTGTACCAGTGCAAATGCCACACCTATGCCCATCAGCACTACACCTGCACCCCTCTGTATTGGTACTGGCACTAGCAGCAGTGCTCCAGCCTTACCCACTCTCCTACCAGTACCAGTGCTGTTCTGGCGCCAGTGCTGGGCAGGTGGTGCCTGTACTGGTGCCGCTGCTGTGCCTGCACTCCTCCTCTGCTGGTAACCAGAACAGGTACCAATGCCCCTGCCAAGCCCACACCAGTACTGGTACTCATACCAGTGCCCTTGCCAAGCCCACACCAGTACCAATACCAGTGCCAGGCTCATATCCATGTCAGTACCAGTACCATACCCTACTGGTCCCATGGTGGTATTGGTACCACTGCCCCTGCTATGCGCATGTCAATACCACTATTGACCATGTACCTGTGACTGGTACCAGTGCTCTACTGACTCCATGCCATTACAAATACCAGTGTCCCTCTCCATCATGCCCACACCATGTGATGACCACAATGGTACCAGCACTGGAGCCCCTGTTGTAAAATGAATGGCACCAGTATGAGTACTGGTGCCCCTGTCATGCCCACAACAGTACCAGTATGAGTGCTGGTGCCTCTGTTGAGCCTGCAATGGTACCAGTACAAATATGGATACTGGTACCCCTGACACATTCACAAGGGTAGGAGCACCAGTACTGGTACTCCTGTCATGCTCACAACCACACCAGTATGAGTACTGGTATCCCTGTCGTGCCCACGATGGTACCAGTTAGTGAACCAGTACTGGTGCCCCTGTTCACGCAAGCAACAGCACCAGTACAAGTCCTGGTACTGGTACCCCTGTTGTGCCCACAACAGCAGCAGTATGAGCACTGGTACCAGTGCCCTTGTCGTGCCCACAACGGCACCAGCACTAGTCCCCTCGTTGTGCCTCTGCCAGTACCTGTCATGCCTATGCTGGTATTGGCACGAATACTGGTGTCATACCGGTACTGATACCAGTACCAGTGCCCCCTCCACGACCACACCAGTACCCACGGTAGTACAAATGCCCCTCCTGCAAGGGTACCGGTAACGGTGCAGGACTGACCCAGTGATAAGGATGATGATGTGGAGCGGGTTGCGGGCAATGGTGAAGAGAAAGAGGCCGAGCGCCGGCCCGAAGGCGATGAAGGTGCACCCGAAGAAGATGGCGAGTGTCATCGCGACCGGGACCCGGCAGTTTAGCTTAGTTTAGTTTATCTTAGTTTAGTTTATCTTAGTTTAGCTTAGCTTAGCTTAGCTTAGTTTAGCCGGGCTTGGCACCTCCCCTCTCCCCGTCCTTCCGGGGCCGCCTGACGTCACACGCTGCCAGCACGCCGCCGCCGGCGGAAGGGCCGCTCTGGGCAAGGGCGGGGACGGGGGCGGAGCCGGAGTGGGGCGGGACTAGAGCCTGTCTCCTATAGACTAGAGCCTATAGGAGAGCACGGTCTGCACCGGGGAGTTTGGGTCACCGGGGGAGGAACTGGGTCTGTCATGTGACGTGCGGAAAATAGACTCCACAGCTCATAAAGTTGTAAAGTAGGTATGTTTATTCAGCGCCGGGCAGCACAGGGGGGTAGTCCCACCAAACTGTGCGCGTCCTCTGAACCCAAAAGTCCCATATTTATGTTACTAACTCATACATATTCAGTATATGTTGCAAGATGCCTATACGTATGTATGTCTTGTCCCGCTTCGCATTAAAATTAGTCTCTCGAGTTTATTTCCATATCCTCCGCCCTTTTGCGCCTGCGCAGTGCCTCCTGGTGGTGGTCGCCGGGGGTCCCAATGATGAAATAAGGAGACTCCTCTTCGTCACCGCTAGTAACCTGTTTTTGTTCACACTGACCCAGATCTTCATTGGGACTTAGCCAAACTGCAGGACTGGTTTCAGTCGGTTTTGAGCTGCTCTTGGCTCTTAGTTCCTATCTCTCATTCCATATCTTACCCAACATTCTTATTGTTTTGAGACATATGAATTAACAGATTAACCTACTGACCTACTACTCTATCAAAGGTTAGTTATATCACTGTTAGTAATTCTTCCCCATATCACATGGAGGGTACGAACTGCACTGGAGAGCTCAGGCTTGTCACAGGGATGGGACTTGGTCCTGTCATGGGGAGGTATGGCCGGCACTGTGGGGCTCAGGCCTGTTACGGGGGGTGACACCTGGGCCAGTCACAGAGGACGTGGCCGGCATCGGGGGGACCTGATCCTCTGATGGGGGAGCAGAGCCTACACCAGTTAGGGGCTTGATCCTGTCACTGGGGGTCATGGCCTATACCAGGGGACTCAGGTCTGTCACGGGGTGGGGGGAAGGCCTGCACCGGGAGGACATAGTCTGCACCCAAGGGGAGCTTGGCCCTGTCACCAATGCCCTTGCAGGAGCTACCTGGTGAGGGGGGCCCTGCGCTGGCCCTTAGGACCTGGGACAGTCAAGGATGCCCAGGCTTGGGCAAGGAGTGCTGGCTGTCCCAGAGGGTTCCTAGCTGCCTTTCACCCCACCACAGGCCTGCCTCCGTGCAGGGGACCTCTGGCACTGTCCCCAGACCCCCTGCAGCCCCTGAGCATGTAGGGAAGGGGCCACATGCCCCCCTCCCCCCATGCTGCTCTTCCCGCAATGCCCACTTGGCACTCATAGCTCAGGCAGCTCAGCCCCGATGTGGGGCATGGTACTAAGCGCTGCATATGGAGCGTATGTAACTCATACAGACTTAAGACAGCTCTGTGTGGTTATAACTGCGTTTTCCTCCAGTTGTATTGTCCTCTGTTGGGACTGATAAATCAGTAATATTGATTATATTGACTGGGAGCTTTATGTGGCCTGACCAGCTCCAAAATCACCCAGAGCCCTGCAAAACCAACACAGCTCAGCAACACGGCTCTTCCTGCCCTCACCCAAATGTCTGGGGCTGTAAATGTGGGGGTAATAACACCCAAAGGAGAGGTTGGGGGGGTGGCAGTGGTTTGAATCTGGCTCTGTGTGGCTCAACGTGTCTCATCAAAATGTGTCTGTGATGCTCTCTGTGCGGGCCTTCCCTTCCAGCATGTAGTTCAAGGATATTGAACAGGAAGGATTCAGAGATAAGATGAGGCACCAGAGCGACGAGAAAACCGGAGAAGAGAGTGGAGCTGAGAGGCTGCCAGAGTTTAATGTGGTGGTTTATCAAAGGGGTGGTAGCCCACACCAGGGATGAAGGCATTTCGGGGAGATTTTCAGTCTTTCAAGCCAAGATAATAAAATCTAAAGGTTGTGATAAGATAGGGATAAGAGTGTCTCCACAAACAGGGAAATTAACTGAAATTACCGGAGTGAGATAGCCAAAAGAATAGGAGAGTTAATTGAAGCTTCAGGACTGAGATAACCAAAAAAATAGGGGAATTAACTGAAAATGCAAAAGTTAGACAATTATAAAGCTGCAAAAGTTAAACTTTTATGTAATAGGCATATCGAGAAGTCTGTACCTTCCAAGTACCTCAGCCAATGGGGAAAGGAAGAGGGTTACATGCGGCCAGGGAATTAGGATAAAATGGAGGCTGCATCCTCTGGAAAATCGAGAGACCCCACAGGGGAATGCCCCAGTGGACTCTCCCTTTATTCAAATAAAGTCTTTGCAGGACTCCTCTGTCTCCTTTGTGAACATCGACCTCTGGCTAAGGGATTTTCTGCACAGTTGAAACTCAAAGGGAGATGTGCAAGGGGAGGGAGGGAGGAGGGGATGGGCCCTGCGTTCCTCAGCGTGGGTCTGAGTGGGGAGATGTGCCTTTGGGTTGAGTCCCCGTGCTGCCTGGCCTCCCAGAGCTTCCCCCAGCCTGCATCTTTCTGCAGGACCACAAGGGAAAATAGATGGGTGGGAGGATGGAGAAAATACAAAGCTTTGCTCAACCATGAAAGATAGCCTCACATCTTTGGGGCAGAACATCACCTGGGAACAGCAGCCAGGATCTCCCTGCCAAACCACAGAAAGTTCAGAGGGAAAAAAAGGCCCTTGCAGCACGGTGTAAATGGTTAAGTTAAATGGACTGGTCCAAACCAGGAAGCTGAGAAGCTAACAGGAAAAAGCACTGGGTGTGAAAGGGCTCTCCCTAGCAGGAAGGCAAGGGTGCACAGAGGCTGGACACGGGGGACTCATCCTGATAGAAGTGCACAGGCCAGGCTTGTTTGCAGTGCAGGGCCACTGCTTGCTGGCACAGTCACGTGCAGAAGAGGTGGTTTTGCACTCTTGTCCCTTTTGCAGCCAGACAAACTGTTATAGTTAAAATAAAAAAACTAAGTCTGAAATAGATTCACTAAATATTTATTAAGGTAGGAAAGCAAAAGCAGCGCTGGGCGGCCGGGGAGTCGCAGCTCCACCAAGGCTCGCAAATTCAAGCAAGCTGAATAGCTCTTTTTATCCTCACAGAGGTCGGGTTCGACACCTTCAGTACACCCCTCTGCTTCTTCCGTTATCTTTACTCCATCTGGTCTGTCTTGCTTCAAGGCGGTTTCAAGACAATGTCGGCTGTAAATTAGTTCATACCCTTCCCCTTCTACCTGATTAATTAGTACAAAGTTAAAACAGGGATAACATTGGGGTTAAGCTTATCTTGTCAAAACAGGACATTCTCATGTGGTTTAGCAATATAAC
>QJSC01026247.1:12251-25625 GCA_003697955.1 Calidris pygmaea
CTAATTATTGCTGCATAAATATTTCTAGCGTTGTGCAACTTTACACCAGCTCACTTGACAGGTTCTTAGTCTGCTGTGAATTCCTATACAACCTGCTTAATGTTACATATAATATATTTCCTGGAATGCTTTCACAAGAGTGACATTTTTGCTCTGCTTGGGAATATTAGATTATCGGGATTTGGGAATATTATTAATTTTCCAAGTTGAGCCTTTCATTGGCATTTATTGAAGGTCCTGTTGTGACAAGAAATGGTGGCAAAAAATTATAACGCTTTTGTAGGAGATGATGTTAATGAGAATGCAAGATGATCAGAGGAAACGTTCCCAAGAATGAGGGAAATCTGGAGTTTCCTAAAAAAACCTGTAGTAAGAGTTGCTTTTAGGAAATACATTCAGAAAGAAGAGATAAAGGGACCTCTTCAACCTTTACAAGGGCCGAAGTACACCAGGAATTATTTTTCTGACATTGCTTAGGACTTTATGGCTATAACGTTTATTATATTTGGTTTTATGTGTAAAAAAGGCAAGGGCAAATGCTGGAGTGCTCACCTGTGACTGCCAGTACTTTTAAACTCTTAGCACACTCCCTGGTTTGGATTTGACCAACACCAGCTATCGTTCTGTTGGATAATTCCCTGGCATAGCTGGGGGGGTGCTACAGCCCAGGAGTTCTTCTCCATAGTAGTGTGGCTGTGGCTGCTTGCTTATAGAGGAGGGGGCAGGCCATATGGGCCCAGGTTGTGCTGTCCCACCTGCTCTCATGGTTGAAGAACTGTGTCTTGCATGATGTGTTTACTGGTATGTTTGGCATTTTTCTCTGCTTTGTTCCCCTTTGCGTCCAAAAAGCTGGAAAGTAACCTAAGTGGTGACTGTTGCAGGAGGATAGCTGAGAGACACATGAACTGATGATGGGTATGAACATCTCACCCTGCTCTTCGTTTATAGCTTGGTGAAGAGAGCACAGATGCTGCTGAAAAAACGGGGAGCTTCTGGGGAGCTTCCAGGGAGCCTGGAGAAAACTGAAGAGCTCCTTGGAGGGGTGGAGAGCTGAGCAGTGGAGATTGGATGCCTGCCTGGCAAGATCAGTCAGGAGAGGCCTGTGCAACCTGAGATGGAGGAACATTTGCAGGTGAAAATGGAACTACACTGCTTAAAATACTTGTTAATCAAGTTCTTATCTTTCAGCACATTTTAGTGGCTAGGGTAAAATGAGCCGTCATCAGTGAAGCAGCAATGAATGTGGATTTTGTGCTGTAGCACTAGTAAAAATTCAAGGAAGTGCTATTGTTTTGATGTTATTTGCCAGGATCGCTCCCAAATGAGCTATAAACTTTTCTTCCAACATCAGTGTGTCCAGATGACAAGCAAGTGCCAGTGAAGTGCTTGTCTTTGCAAGGTGCCAAGTTGAGAATTTCTCCTCGTGGTCATACTTTCTTTCATCTACCCTGCAGTGCAGGGAAGAGGTTTGGGACAACTTGGCTGTATTCGAGATTTACCTGTCAAAAATGAGTACTTGAAGTATTTTCAGCAGCGTGCTGGGTAACTTGTGCATCTCAGCTTATAGGCAGTTGCTCTAAACATCCACAATGAGCACTGATTAATTTTTGGTTACTTCCACTAGTCTCTGTTGTTCCCCATGTCTCACTGCTGGGGGTTATTGTTTCCTCCCCCTAGCAGATGGCAGGTGGAAATATGTATATATAACTTAATTTTTTTTTTCACCTGCCAGTGAAGGTGAGACTGAACAAAGATGCCAAGCTTTGCACTGGAGAAGCTGAATCACTGTCCTACATTGCCTTTTGCTATTTCTGCAGCACGGCCTGTACAATCTAGTGGTAGGAAGGTGACCACCAGAAGGAGGTTTGATTGGAGCTCTTCTGTCTAGGGGCTAAAATTAAACAGAGATCTTTGGTATATTAAATCCAACTACAGTAACTGTGAACTAAAATTATTGTTAGTTTACTTTTGATTTGTTGTGCCTTCTTGCACTGTGTTTACTTGACAGAGTTAGGAGAGTGAGCCTTTGAAAAGAATCTATTAATCTTTTTGTAATGTTGGGCCTAGGTTTATAAAATAAGCCTCCTTTTTCAGTGTGATACTACTTTGTTAAAAACAACCAAGTAACAAAAGACACCCTGAAAATACAGCCTCCAGAAATGAGACTGGTATTGTATCTCTCTCTCTGTGAGCAGAAGAGATCAGGTTACTTATCACCTGCAGTATAATAGGTTGAGGTCCAGAATAAAGCATAGATTATCATTAGAAGAATGCTAATTGACAGTTTCAAACAGGAAAACTTGTTGAATATTCATAGATTAAAACAGCTCTAATAATGACATTTCATGATAAATATTTAAATATGGCACACTACTTTTGCATGCAAAATGCCCAGATGCTTCCTGCCTTTTAGTACTGAACACCACAAGAAAATCTGAGCCTTGATATATATGCTTACTTTTGGATGACTTCACGATCAGACAATGCATATCCAATTGTGTGGTTTGTACATTCATTGGGAAAGCTGTGTGGATGGGAGAGCGTGTTTAAAAAATACTTCTAATTGGCTCTCAGGCAAGGACATGGGAGGTGTCGCATTGACAGAAAGGCTGTTACAGCAAACAGAATCCCCTGTGGGTGGCAGCAGACTTCTTTCTCTCTACACAGAGACTTTGCAGTGCAATACGCTGGCCATAATTGCAGTGTAAGATTTTTCCTTGACCAAAGATTCACTATCCACAATCAAGGCTTGTTTTTTCATTCAGTTCCTTTAAAGAAAAAGACTTAAATACCGTAGAAGTTTCTAATGCTTTTCATTCAACCAGGGCTTGGCTGCAAGGGGGACCTCATGCCAAGAACAAGTTGTGGCAGCAGAAGAGATATTGCAATCCCTGACGCAAAACGTTTCAAGTCAGATGTCCCAACAGCATTCTTACACCACTGGGCTGCAGGCACAAATTAAGGAAGCCAGAGACAAAATAGAGGTACTCCTTCTTTATTGTTATTGTACTTTATACACACAGACATCTCTAATTTTAGCTTTATATGCTTAGGAAGACTCTCTTTCATTCATGTAAAATAAAAAAGGGTTTATACTATTGGAATCAGTCTCCCAGACTCTTGCTGGGGGAGAAACTAGAACATTTCAAAGATGAATATCTCAACTCAAACAACTTAACTAATGTTATGAAGCAATAGCTTTACGTAATTATTGATACTCAGGCATGTTCTGAAAAAAGTCTTTTTCTTCCAAGGCGGTCATGGGTGACGTGAACAACATCTTGTCCAAATCTGAGGAGAGACCTTCAGAGAGGGAGGCTTTGCTCAATTTTGAAGAATCCCAGAAAGAACTTGAGGCCTCCATTTCAAAGGCTATGCAACTCGTCAGTCAAAAATTAGGTCCTGAAGAATGTATTGCAAGATACGAGGTGGGTTTGTTTTCTAAGCCAGCTGAATTTGAGTATTCTCTCTCTTAGTGGTATTTCGTATCTAAAAGGCTAAGGGACCATAGTGAAAAAAATATCAGAATTTTATTTCTTTGATAGCTATTACTGGTTTTCTCAGCTTCTTGATTAAGCACTGTTAGCATATATTACTCAGCAGACAGAAAGAAGAAATGTAGATTGGTATTCAGTGCCCTGTCTTAACTTAAATTACTCCATCATCCCCTCAGAACTCATTGTGTTCTGAACTACAGCCATTTTGTTTGCCTAATTAATAATTAAGATTCTCATCAAGAATCATATGCCTGAATTCTTGGACAGGTTTTTAAAGTGTGATTATAAATACTGAACCACCTCCTTTTCCTAGTGGCTAAGTGGTAAAGAAAGTGCCTAATCTCAAGATCTGCATCATAGAATTTTAGAATTTAGAATAAGGGACATTAAAGATCATCAAGTTCCAACCCCCCTGCCCTGGGCAGGGACACCTCCCACCAGACCAGGTTGCTCAAAGCCCCATCCAGCCTGGCCTTGAACCCCTCCAGGGATGGGGCAGCCACAGTTTCTCTGGGCAACCTGTTCCAGTGTCTCACCACCCTCACAGCAAAGAAGATCTTCCTAAGATCTAATCTAAATCTCCCTTCTTTCAGTTTAAAACTGTTGCCCCTCATCCAGTCACTATACTCCCTGATAAAGAGTCCCTCCCCACCTTTCCTGTAGGCTCCCTTTAAATACTGGGAGGCCGCTATAAGGTCTCCTTATTTTCCATGTGCCTTAGCATAGTTTCCAGGAGAATCTGCTCCATGATCTCAGCGGGCACAGAGGTGAGAGTTACCAGCCTGTAGTTCCCCAGCTCTTGCTTTTTTTCCTTTTTTAAAAAATGTTTCCTCTTTTCCGTTGTCAGGAACTTCATGGGAGCTCTTAAAGGAGTCCTTAGTGAGGTATCAAAAATTGAAGTGTCTGAAAATCTGCGTTGCCTCATCTTGCACAGCAAGCCCTGGGTGGCCTTGTGCCAAGCGCAGAGCCTCACTCCAGGCTGTCTCGTAGTTCAGGGACCTTAATCCTTCTTCCTTGGTACCAAATTTGCCCATAAAAAGAGGAGTTACAAGGACAAAATCTGCTTTTCTCCAAGAAGCATACACAGGTATTGTCTGCAACCTTTTAGCAGGTATGCAAGGGTGGAGAATGTCTTCATACTCACCCACACAAGGGCCATCACAGCCCATACATGCAACATATACATGCTTTATCCATGGTTTTTGTATGCTACTGATGTAATTTTATTAGGTAAATAAGCTGCATTCAGTTGTATTTATTTTTCATTGTGATACTTTTCTTGCAGGAAGCTTTTAATACTCTGGACAATGAAGTCTTGACAAATTTTTGAAAGCAGCTAAACAATTGAAAAATATTTCATCTGATCACGAAAAGCTGGTAGTGGAAGAAAAGAGTACAGATGTTCTTAAAAGATGGGAGGTAAGATGATATAGGAAAAAGAAGCCACTGTCTGTTCTCATTAGGCCTTTTAAAAAAGCAATTTTTTTTGTCACAATATGTTCTGGGGTTTTTATTTGCTTCGTGTTACCATCTCACAGGGATAATGTGTTTTGAATTTTACAGGCAGTTCATAATGAAATTATATCCTGTGTCCTGCTTATAATAGAAAGGGAAAAAAAGAATTTTAACGCAACTTTAAAAAAAAAAATCAATAAGCAATTAGGCAAAGGGAAGAAACTCCTAAGTATGGACAGAACCAAAGGACTCATCAAGGACATGAGGTACCTGCCACGCTCCTTTTCTGCTCACCTACCTCTCTTTGTGAGTGAATTGTCTGTCCTTGTTTCTTTTTAGGTACACTTGCAGCTTGCATTTGTGGAACTGAGTCCTTGTGCTTGGTGTCATGTAAACACGGACTAAAGAGGCCACCCAAATTATTTCTTCACCTTTACTCACTGCAGATATTAGCCTTCTTGCAGACTTATACCTTCTTGTTTTGTGGATGATATCTTTTTTCCTTTTTTTTTTTTTTTTTTAAGACAGCCTTGAAGCATTAGAACAAATTTAGCTGTGCAAATTGTTAAAATAGGAAATGATTATGTGTTCTCTGACTCCCTTGCTTTGTTACAGTTGCATAGCTGGTGTTAGGTGACTTCAGTTGAGAGTACCTTCTCATAGTGCAACAGACACACTTTATCTCTGTGTTTGTGCCGTGTATAAACCACAGACTTAAACCAAGACATTCACAGTTCACTTGCCAGGATGAGTCGTGGGGAATCTTACGTATTCCATAAGCAGTGCTTTTTATACTTTATATTTTTCTTCTTCTTCCTCTTTGAGATGCAGTGATATGGAAAGTTTACCACTTCTAAGGGTAGGAAATTGCTCTCCTGGTGAAATTCTGCTCCTCAGTGAATTCAGTGGAGTTTTATTCTTTGCTTCTCATGGGTTCATGTTCAGCAAATGCTACATATGCAAGAGTAAAAAGATATCAGCATTCTCAGGTGCATCCCTTCTGCTCCTATTTTTGTTAGACTTTTAGTAGATCTTGATTTCGCTCTTGAAAGTATAATTATTGGTAGGGAATATTTTAAATAAATTTTCTAATTCTACTTTTTTCTGTACTCAATTGGACATATATATCTGATGTCACTGAAAAGGACTTTGGACAAAAGTAGCTAAAAGGGTAGTAACGTAATGAATTTCAAAATCAAGCAAGAGTCAGTATAGTCTTGTGAATGCAGCTAGGGAACTTGTTGCCAGAAATCCTTATTTCTTTCCTGGCTCTATCTGGAAAAGAATTGAGGGAAAATAATTTTTTCTCTCCTGGTTTGACAGCTTACGATTTGAGTAAGCTCATCCGAGAAGACAACGGAAACAGGAAAAAATGTATGAGAATAATAGCACATCCTTATGACTTAACATGAGTTTATTATATTGTTTTTCTTTGTTTAGGCCTTTTTTTCACATGAAGGCAGCCTGAGGGAACTTAGCAAGTCATTAGGAGACCTTAAAACATTGGGAAGACTATCAGAAGAAACTATCCCAGGCATACAAACACTGACTACAGACTGTGAACAAAAGCTAGAAAAGCTTAAACAAAATGTGGAAGATACTTACACGGCCCTGCTGTCTCGCGCTGGAAAAGGACAATCATCTAAGAAAGAGTGAGTGACTGAGTGCATGATGCGTTGTAGCTTCATAGAAATCAGATATGTGGATAGAATTTGTGATACTGTAGATGTGCTACCAACTACATTACTATGTACATTACTATGGACAAATGTACATTTAAATATTTAGTATTAAGTTTCATAAACTAGCAAGTACAATGTTTGATTACCCTTCAACAGAGCTTCACTGTTTTTGATCATTAGCCGGGATGTCATTAATTAATCATTAGCCTCTATGGCACGGAGACGTGGGGGATGGCGCCTATGCCTGGAGTGTTGGAATGGAGGGATACAGGCTCTTCAGGAAGGACAGGAGGGGAGATGAGGAGGGGGTGTTGCCCTCTATGTCACTGAACAGCTGGAGTGCATGGAGCTCCACCTGGGGACGGATGTGGAGCCAACTGAGAGCTTATGGGTCAGAATTAAAGGGAGGGCAGACAGGTGATATCACAGTGGGGATGGCCACCTGACCAAGAAGACCAAGCAGATGAGGCCCTCTATAGACAGAGAGGAGCAGCCTCACATCCACAAGCCCTGGCCCTCATGGGGGACTTCAGCCACCCTGATATCTGTTTGAGGGACAGCACAGCAGGGGATAAGCAATCCAGGAGGTTCCTGGAATATGTCAATGATAACTTCCTTCTTCAAGGGACAGAAAAGCAACGGAGAGGTGCTGTGCTAGGCTTTATCACCAACAAGGAAGGGCTGGTGGGGAATGTTAAGCTCAAGGGCAGCCTTGGCTTTAGTGATCACGAGATGGTGGAGTTCAAAATCCTTAGGGCAGCGTGGAGGGCGCGCAGCAAGCTCACTGCCATGGACTTCAGGAGAGGAGACTCTGGCCTCTTCAGGGCTCTGCTTGGCAGAGTATCTTAGGATAAAGCCCTGGAGGAAAGAGGGGCCTAAGAAAGCTGGTTAATATTCAAGGATCACCTCCGCTAAGCTCAGGAGTGACACATCCCAACAAAGAGGAGGTCACACAAAAACGCCAGGAGGCCTGCATGGACAAACAAAGTGCTCTTGGACAAACTCAAACACAAAAAGGAAACCTACAGAGTGTGGAAGGAAGGACGGGTATCCTGGAAGGAAAACAGAGAAATTGTCCAAGCAGCCAGGGGTCAGGTTAGGAAAACTAAAGCCCAGACAGAGTTAAACCTGTCCAGGGATGTCAAGGGCAACAAGAAAAGCTTCTACAGGTTCGTCAGTGATTAAAGGAAAACTAGGGAAAATATGGATCTTCTCTGGAAGGAAACAGGAGACCTGGTTACCTGGAATATAGACAAGGCTGAGGGTACTGAATGACTTTTTTGCCTCCGTCTTCACTGGCTAAGGGCTCTAACCACATCACCCAATTCACAGAATACAAAGGCAGGGAAAGGACTGGAAAAGGGGAAACATAACCCCCATTTTCAAAAAGGGAAAAAAGGAAGACCTGGGGAACTACAGGCCAGTCAGTCTCACCTCTGTGCTCAGCAGGATCATGGAGCAGATCCTCCTGGAATCTCTGCTGAGGTACATGGAAAATTAGAGGTGATTGGTGACAGCATCACTACTGGCAAGTTGTGCCTGATAAATTTGGTGGCCTTCTACAATGGCGTTAAAACATTGGTGGATAAGGGAGGAGCAACTGGCATCATCTGCTCGGACTTTTGCAAAGCATTTGATGCTGTCCTGCACGATGTCCTTGCTCCTAAATTGGACAAACGTGGATTAGATGGATGGACCACCTGATGGATAAGGAATTAGCTGGATGCTGTCACTCAAAGAGTTGCAGTCAATGGCTTAATATCCAAATGGAGACCAGTGAGTGACGAGCGGTGTTCCCCAAAGGCTGGTATTGGGAGCAGCACTGTTTAACATATGTGTTGGGGTCATGGAGAGTGGGATTGAGTGCACCCTCAGCAAGTTTGCAGATGACATCAAGCTGTGTGGCGCAGTCATCACACTGGAGGGAAGGGCTGCCATCCAGAAGGATCTGAACAGGCTTGAGACGTGGGCCTGTGCAACACTCATGAAGTTCAACAAGGCCAAATGCAAGGTCCAGCACCTGGGTGACAGCAATCCCAAGCACAAATACGGGTTGGGTGGAGAATAGATTGAGAACAGCCCTGAGGAGAAGGACTTGGAGGTGTTGGTGGATCAGAAGCTCAACATGACCCCACAATGTGCACTCACAGCCCAGAAAACCAACCATATCCTGGGCTGCATCAAAAGAAGCACGGTCAGCAGGTCAAGGGAGATGATTCTACTCCTCTACTCCGCTCTCATGAGACCCTACCTGGAGTACTGCATCCAGCTTTGGAGCCCTCGGTACAAGAAAGACATGGACCTGTTGGAGCAAGTCCAGAGGAGGGTGACAAAGATGCTCAGAGGGCTGGAGCACCTCTCCTATGAGGACAGGCTCAGAGACTTGGGGCTGTTCATCCTGGAGAAGAAAAGGCTCCAGGGACACCTTATAATCGCCTTCCAGTACCTGAAGGGGCTACAGGAGAGCTGGGGAGGGACTCTTTATCAGGGAGTATAGTGACTGGATGAGGGGTAACAGTTTTAAACTGAAAGAGGGGAGATTTAGATTAGATCTTAGGAAGATCTTTGCTGTGAGGGTGGTGAGGCACTGGAACAGGTTGCCCAGAGAAGCTGTGGCTGCCTCATCCCTGGAGGGGTTCAAGGCCAGGCTGGATGGGGCTTTGAGCAGCTTGATCTAGTGGGAGGTGGCAGGAGGTTGGAACTCGATCTTTAAAGGTCCCTTCCAACTCTAACCATTCTATGATTTCTTTTTTTCCTTTTTTATTTATTTCACATTTTATTCTTAAACTGAAATTTCTTTTCACCCATAGGAACTCCGTTGTTGCTTCTGAGAATGGAGAAAAGCCCAGTTCTCAACAAATTGATGTCCTTATGGTACAGGAGGTAAGAAGTTCATACTTATTAGAAGAGAGTGCTCTGTCTAGGGGAGATCATTGGCGAAAGAAAAACATGATTATTTCTGTTACTGTTCTTATTGTGGTGGGACCTCAGGTTTCTGGTCAGACATCAAAAACTCATTGCGCTTGGGAATATAGACTAAGTAAATATTAAAAAGTAAAATGCAAGGAACAGCGCCAGGCATCCCAAGGAGATGCGTGTCTCCAACAGTGTGTTACCTTTTGCTGAAGGGTGGGTTTCAGCTGGAAGAGTCATGTGTGAAGCTGCGTTCAAATGCAAATACCCCATAGTCTTTCAGTAATTTGAACAAGTTTCAGAGAAGACAGAGAGGGAAAAATAGTGAAGAGTTGGAGGCATTTGCTTTAGAAAAATATAAGGAAAAGCAGAACACATTTATCTTCTTAGAATTTGTGAGAGAGAAGATACTGCACTTAGGCCTTTGGATGCTGCAGAAGGTGTCTTCTTTATGATAAACATTCATGCAAGCAATGCTGCAAACAGCTCATCAGGCACCTTCCAGAGTGGTGGTTTATAGGAAGGACCCCATTGCATTTCCATCAAGTTTGAAGATGTGTAGAAATTGGGTCTTGTGAAAGCAGATGTCTTGTAAGGCTTCTAATGTGCCTGATAAAATGATGAAATCTGTTCTCTTGTGGATAATCAAAGTATGAATTGTATAACTAACGCCAACCAGCCTCAGAGCGAGTATCAGAGGAGTAGAGTATGTCCTGGAATCAAGGGTGAGAGACACGTGAAAGCATCTAGTATAAACAGCCTGACAAAAGCTACAGAATACAGTGCCTCGTTGGTTGCTCAAGGGTGTCCATGGAGCTGCAGCAAAAATTTGCACAAGTAGCTTGTGCTTGTCAAAGACGTAACAACTGTGGAAGGAATAAATTACCTGGCTGCAAGTGTTAAAAAAAAAAAAAAATAATTGCTCTTTTGTGTGGGAAACCTTGGCTGGTCCGAGGGATGGGAATGTGAGCTTAACATCGACCTTGAGCAGACACCTGTGTAACCTTGAAGAGGCCTGAGAATCCCGAGAAGAGGGGAGTAAATAAGATTAAGGACCTGTAAGACTGCCAGCAGAGGAAAGTTAGTGAAGTTACAGCAGAGAACAAAGGAGGAGGAAGTCATCCAATTGTGCACTGCTGGACTTCGAGTGAACCAATTATATATGGACACACGTTCCTAAGAAAGATATCAAAGAGTTTGTTAAAACAATAAAGTTGGGTCTTTTGGGCTCACGAAGGGGTGTGTGTCTTCGTGGCGGTCTCAACAGCGACATCTGGTGATGTCATCTGGCTTCTAAGGACGTGCAATGGGATTTGGGATTCCAACTGAACCAGTGGCGGGTGCAGCTGCGGAGACGGAGCCCAGCAGTGGGGAGCTGCGCAAGCCGGCCGGCAGGATATCCACCTGGATAAGGTGAGAGGGTTATATCCACCTGGATAAGGTGAGAGAGACACCAGAGAAGGGCAGCAAAGATGGTGAGGGGTCTGGAGCACAAGTCTGATGAGGAGGGAGCTGGAGTTGTTCAGCCTGGAGAAGAGGAGGCTGAGGGGAGACCTTATTGCTCTCTCCAACTCCCTGAAAGGAGGGTGTAGAGAGGTGGGGGTCGGTCTCTTCTCTCAAGTCACAGGTGACAGGACTAGAGGAAATGGCCTCAAGTTGTGCCAGGGGAGGTTCAGGCTGGATATTAGGAAAAATTTTTTCACCGAAAGGGTTATCAGACATTGGAACGGGCTGCCCAGGGAGGTGGTTGAGGCCCCATCCCTGGAGGTGTTCAAAAGACAGGTTGATGTAGTGCTGGGAGATACGGTTTAGTGATGGTGTTGCTTTTTGTTTGTTGTGCGGGTGTCTATTTTTGTCAAAGTTAGGTTGAGGGTTGGACAAGATGATCTTTAAGGTCCCTTCCAACCTAGAAGATTCTGTGATATGAGCCAACAGCTATTAACTTTTTTAGTGTCTCTGTTTGGAAGGAGATAGGTGATAACTTGTTTGACCATGCCAGCTTAGGGGCGAAAGATGCTAGAGCACTTTTAACAACGTGGCGTTTGCTTTATGACACGCTGAAAGACTTCAAAGCACAGCGAGACCAGGCAGAGGGCACTGCCTCTGCTTCTAGTCCCGTACAAAGTCTTGACCCCCCCCAATCCCTTCAAAGGAACAGACTCAGGAGAATAAACAAATTATGGATGCTAGGGGAACAATGGGGAATGTAATGCTAGAAGGGGAAAAGATTGTAGATTCCGGAAAAGGTTAGACAGGAGGCATTAGCTGCCAGGGACTTAAGCATAACATCAGACCTTGTCGCACCAGTAATTTACGAGCCCTGTCAACAACCAAAGAGGGAAGGACTGACTTTTGCTGTCATCAAAGAACTCGGAAGGGGAGTGCTCAACTACAGCCCTTCCTTGCTGTATTCTGTGACCATGTTGGGCTCAGAGCGTGGGATGGACGGGCAGGCAGGTGGCGACGCCATCTGCGGCCACCGAGTGGGAGCGGCATGGAGCCGGGGAGGGGAGAGGAAAGTGCTGGTGGTGGCAGAGCCAGCATCCTGGCCCCACGGCAGTGGCAGCAGGAGGAGGAGAAGGGTGGCAAGGTGCCCCCCAGCCCCACCAGGCCAGGCGGACTCGCAGCGTGGTGGCAAGGACCCCACGCCAGGAGGAGTCTCTGTGCCCCGGCGAGAAGCAGCAGCGACCGCGGTGGATTCCAGCGAGGTGTGTTTGTCCGTACCCACAACATTTGACTCGGAAGGACTGAACGTGGTATTGTGTCTCAACTAAGAGATAAACACGGTGCACGCAGTGTAGAACAAAGGGGGTAGGATGCAAATACTTAAAAGCTAAAAGATTGTATGTGCCTCTGTTTTGAGATGCACCCCATTCCGCGCTGTTTCATACAATAAATTTTAATCTTTGCTTCGACGACTTTGTTCTCTTTAAAATTCTAAGTGTGAGCTGGTGCTTCTCTCAAATTAGGGGCTCATCCAGGATCAGCACTCCTGTTCCTGCAAGACAGGACAGCAAGAGGAGAAGGCGTGCCCTGCTCATTTAGCAGTCTCTATCTGCTGTCTTGTGTCGTAAAGGGCAGCGGGTCCTATCTGGATGGAGGACTCTCGAAGCAAAGAAGGGGGAAACTGATTATTAAACCTCTACCCTTACAGAAACTCTGATTTGCAGCAAAAAGAGGCTAGTCCTAGAACTCTGGGAAGTCCCTGAGGAACTTTGGAAAAAAAAACACCAAAAACAAACAAACAAAAAAACCCACAACAACAACCACGGAAATGCAAGCTCTTGTTGCAACATTTAAAAGTATCTCAAGGATTGGGATGGTTAAATGATCTTTTTAATGATTGGGCTTAACTGGTTGGATGCAATCAGCCTTACAAATTGTGCTTTTCTGTATCATCATCTTTCTATGTATTATGATCTGTATTCCCTGTTTGTTACAAGGTGTGCAGCGCCCGATTAAGAAAACACTAGTTGTTGCTTTGTTAGTAAACAAAGAAGGGGGAAGTGTGGGGAGTGAGGAATTGTGGTGAGAGCTGGGCAGGTGTTCTTGCAGTGATGGGAAGGAAGCCTTGAGAACAGTAAATTATGTCGTTTTATGGTAATGTGAAGGCAACAATACAGATACCAAGCCAGCAACATCGGTTACAATACCAAAACAAATAATAATGACTAATTAGCATAGGCTCATGAACACTTCTATGTAGCCAATTGTATTGCTCACAATGGCGTGTGGACAGGCCCCACAACCTATCTGCGTAGAGAGCACAGCACGTGATCAAAAGAGAGAAACTATATATGCTGTAAAAATAAAACATTAAATGTCTT
>QJSC01026251.1:0-13431 GCA_003697955.1 Calidris pygmaea
TGTTTACTTTGCCCTTTACTGTTCAAGCTAAATGGTCATCATCAGAGACAGGGGATGCAGCCCCTTTGGAAAGCGTGAATAACAGTTACTTTCTTAAAATCATCATTTTAGTGTCGATATTCCTGAATGGGCTGCAAGGGTGGTTTCTCTTTAAATCTCAGCACGGAAAAACGATATGTACTGACACTGACCCTACTCAGACTCCATTGGCACTGGTACAAGTTGCCCTGGTGACCAGAAGGAAAAGTAGGAGGTCAGCTCAGCCTTCTGTCCCTTGTGACAAAGACCAAGTAAAGCCAGATAGCAGGGGAGATGATGAAGATGCAGGAGAGGGTCCTTCTAAAGATGATAAGGGAAAGGCTCCTGTGCCAGCAGAGGAGGAGGAATCAGATACAGAGATAATTATTAAATCCTTCTCTATGAAGGATTTGCAAAATATAAGAAAGGATTTTAGCCGTAACGATGGTGAGACACTTGTCTCCTGGTTGCTCCGATGCTGGGATAATGGAGCTGGTTGCATGGAACTAGACGGTGCAGAAGCTAGGCAGTTAGGAAACCTGTCCAAAGACGCCGGTATAGATAAAGCTCTTGGGGAAAAGTCACAGACTCTCAGTCTCTGGAGGCGACTCATATCAGCCGTAAAGGACAGATACCCCTTTAAGGATGATATTGAATGCCGCCCAAGTAAATGGACCAACACAGAGAAAGGTATCAAGTACCGGAGAGAAATGGCTGTGAAAAAGGTGATTTATGGTGACTGGGATAAAACTGTAAATCCTGATGAAATGCCATGCAGACAACCTATGTTGCAGAAGTTTGCACGGAGTGCACCATCAATGTATTCACACACTTTGTTGATACTGATCTGGGGAGGAGGTGATGATGATTCATTAACTGTAAGTGAAGTGGCTAGCAGAATGCGTCAGTATGAAGACAGTCTCTCTCGTCCCCTAACTGTAGCAGCTGTAGAAAGATTGACTGAGAAAACTGAGAAAATGATTGAGAAAAATGAGAAATTGTTTGATAAACTGTCTAGGATGGAAGAAAGATCCTATTCTTCCCTTTCATGGACCAATGTTGCAGCCGTCAGGAGAAGATGCTCTCCTATGAGACTGACTCAGAGGAGACAGAGCACACTACGAAATATCCTGTGGTTTTGCCTCTGTGACTATGGAGAGGACATGAATAAGTGGGATAAAAAAACCTACCTCGGCCCTGCAGGCACGAGTAAGTGAGTTGCAAGGTAAAGCAGATAGAAGACAGAATTATTCCAGGAGGACTGCTGCTCCAGTTCGTAGGGGGCAGTTCTCCGGTCCAGGTAGAAACTCATCTGTCAATTATAGCCCTTAGAGGTACCCTGCCTCCATCCAGGAGGAGGAGAGGGATATCCGAGTTTATTGGACTGTGTGGATTCGATGGCCTGGCACATTAGAGCCACAAAAGTATAAAGCCCTAGTGGACACAGGTGGACAGTGTACCCTATTGCCATCGAATCATAGAGGGACAGAATCTGTTACTATTTCTGGTGTGACAGGTGGGTCTCAAGAACTGACTGTACTGGAGGCCGAAGTGAGCCTAACTGGGAATGAATGGAGAAGCACTCCATTATCACTGCCCCAGATGCTCCGTGCATCCTCGGCATAGACTACCTCAAGAGAGGGTATTTCAAAGACCCAAAAGAGTATTGATGGGCTTCTGGTATAGCAGCTGTAGAGACTGAGGACATTACACAGCTGCCTAGCTTACCCGGTCTTTCAGATGACCCTTCTGTGGTGGGATTGCTGAGGGTTAAAGAACAGCAGGTGCCAATTGCTACTGCCACGGTGCATTGGCGACAGTATTGCACTAACTGAGACTCCCTGATTCCCATCCAGAACCTGGTTCATCAGCTAGAGACCCAAGGAGTGATCAGCAAGACTCACTCACCCTTTAACAGCCCGATATGGCCAGTGCCAAAGTCTGATGGTGACTGGCGGCTAACAGTAGACTATCATGGCCTGAATGAAGTCACACCACCACTGAGTGCTGCTGTGCCAGACATGCTAGAACTGCACTATGAACTGGAGTCAAAGGCAGCCAAGTGGTATGCTACAATTGACATTGCTAATGCCTTTTTCTCTATGCCTTTAGCAGCAGAGTGCAGGTCACAGTTCGCTTTCACCTGGAGGGGTGTCCAGTACACCTGGAATCGACTGCCCCAGGGGTGGAAACACAGCCCTACTATTTGCCATGGACTGATCCAGACTGCACTGGAGAAGGGTGGAGCTCCAGAACACCTGCAATACATTGATGACATCATAGTGTGGGGTAATACAGCAGAAGAAGTTTTCAAGAAAGGTAAGAAAGTAATCAAGATTCTTCAGAAAGCAGGTTTTTCTGTAAAAAGAGGTAAGGTCAAGGGACCTGCACGAGACATCCAGTTCTTAGGAATTAAATGGCAAGATGGGCGTCACCAAATCCCAATGGATGTGATGAACAAAATAACATCTATGTCCCCACCTACTAACAAAAAAGAAACACAAGCCTTCTTAGGCGTTGTGGGTTTCTGGAGAATGCATATTCCAGGTTATAGTCAGATCGTGAAACCTCTCTATGAAGTGACTCGAAAGAAAAATGAGTTTACATGGGGCCCTGAACAACGACAAGCCTTTGAGCAAATTAAACAAGAGATTGTGCATGCAGTAGCACTTGGACCAGTCCAAAGAAGACGGGACATGAAAAATGTGCTCTATACTGCAGCGAGAGACAATGGCCCTACCTGGAGCCTATGGCAGAAAGCACCAGGGGAAACTCAAGGTTGACCCCTAGGATTTTGGAGTCAGAGATACAAAGGATCTGAAGCCAACTATACTCCAACTGAGAAAGAAATAATGGCAGCATATGAAGGAGTAAGAGCTGCTTCAGAGGTAATTGGTACTGAAGCACAGCTCCTCTTAGCACCCCGATTACCAGTGCTGGGCTGGATGTTCAAAGGTAAAGTTCCTTCTACTCATCACGCCACTGATGCTACCTGGAGTAAGTGGGTTGCCTTAATCACACAGCGAGCTCGAATAGGAAACCCAAATCGTCCAGGAATTGTAGAAGTGATCACAAATTGGCCCAAAGGCAGAGACTTCACAATGCCACTAGACAAGGTGGTAACACGTGCTGAGGAGGCCCCACCACATAATGAACTCTCAGATAATGAGAAACAGTATGTTTTGTTCACTGGTGGATCTTGTCATATTGTAGGAAAGCATCTAAGGTAGAAAGCTGCTGTATGGAGTCCTACACGACAAGTCGCAGAAGCTACTGAAGGAGAGGGTGAATCGAGTCAATTTGCAGAGGTAAAAGCTATCCAGCTGGCCTTAGACGTTGCTGAAGGAGAAAAGTGGCCAATGCTCTATCTCTATACTAACTCATGGATGGTGGCAAATGCTCTGTGGGGGTGGTTAAAACAGTGGAAGCAGAGCAACTGGCAGCACAGAGGTAAACCCATCTGGGCTGCTGAATTGTGGCAAAATATTGCTGACCGGCTAGAGAAACCAGTCGTAAAGGTACAATCATGTAGATGCTCATGTACCCATGGGTCAAGCCACTGAGGAACATCAAAGCAATCAGCAAGTGGACCAGGCTGCTGAGATTTTCCAGACAGATTTGGACTGGGAACATAAAGGTGAACTATTTTTAACTGGGTGGGCCCATGACACTTCAGGTAACCAAGGAAGGGATGCAACATACAAATGGGCCCATGACTGAGGGGTGGATTTAAGCAGGTTATCCACGATTGCCAAAATCAAGCAAGCAAAAAGGTTAACACCTTTGTGGTATGGGGGACGATGGTTGAAATACAAGTATGGAGAGGCTTGGCAAATATTGCACTAACTGAGACTCCCTGATTCCCATCCAGAACCTGATTCGTCGGGTTCTGAAAATCACGACATAAATACTTTTACAAGTTCAGACAACAGAGTCTTCAAGAAATGAAGTTTTCCCAAGCATTAAAAGAGACCTTATTGTAAAAAGTAATATTTATGAAAGATAAATTAATCCTGTGTCAGTCAAATCAGGACAGGTACGATCAACACGCTGGAGGGAAGGGATGCCATCCAGAGGGACCTGGACAGGCTTGAGAGGTGGACCTGTGTGAACCTCATGATGTTCAACCAGGCCAGGTGCAAGGTCCTGCATGTGGGTCACAGCAATCCCAGGCACAAATACAGGCTGGGTGGAGAATGGACTGAGAGCAGCCCTGAGGAGAAGGACTTGGGAGTGTTGGTGGATGAGAAGTTCAACATGAACTGGCAATGTACACTGGCAGCCCAGAAAGCCAACCCCATCCTGGGCTGCATCAAAAGCAGCGTGGCCAGCAGAGTGAGGGAGGTGATTCTGCCCCTCTACTCTGCTCTGGTGAGACCCCACCTGGAGTACTGTGTCCAGCTCTGGGGCCCCCAATATAAGAAGGATGTGGACCTGTTGGAACGGGTTCAGAGGAGGGCCATGAAGATGATCAGAGGGCTGGAGCACCTCTGCTATGAAGACAGGCTGAAAGAGTTGGGGGTGTTCAGCCTGGAGAAGAGAAGGCTCCGGGGAGACCTTAGAGCCCCTTCCAGTGCCTAAAGGGACTAGAGGAAAGCTGGGGAGGGACTCTAGATCAGGGAGTGTAGCGATAGGACGAGGGGGAATGTTTTTAAACTGAGAGAGGGGAAATTTAGATTAGATATTAGGAAGAAATTCTTTAATGTGAGGGTGGTGAGGCACTGGAACAGTTTACCCAGAGAAGTCGTGGATGCCCCATACCTGGAGGGCTTCAAGGCCAGGTTGGACAGGGCTTTGAGCAACCTGGTCTGGTGGGAGGTGTCCCTGCCCATGGCAGGGGATGTTGGAACTCCATGATCTTCAAGGTCCCTTTCAACCCAAACCATTCTGTGATTGTAGGATTAGCAAACAGTATATTTAATTTGGCAAGATCTTTGTCAAATTGCCTAATCAAAATTAGATCCAGGACTTTTCTGCTCTCAGATCGCATGTAGACTGTGTAAGAGGCCTTCTTGCCTGTCATGGTTCAGAAAATTCATAACTTAATCTATCTACGCTAAGCTTTTTTTATAGCTTCATCTGGAGTATTTTTTCACTTCAACAACTAGCCTCCCACTGCACTTCTATTCATTACCTATAATCTCTTGGATTTCTACTGATTGCAGAGAAAAAAAACCCATGCTTTAGGTGTGATGTTTTTATCCCTGTTTGTACAGAAAAGGATTTTCATTTGAGCTAAACATCTCCAATTTTTGCAGTTGTAGAAAACAGATTTTAGAAGAATCCTTGCAAAGAGATTTTTCAGATAAGAAAAAATTCCTTCTCTTTTTCTGAGAAGGAATAAAACATCTCTCCCCCTGAAAGTGTAGCACTTCAGATGACTAAATCTTTTTTTTTTTTAAAGTACATAGAAAACCAATGGCATTGAAATATGATTTATAAATTGGTATTGGGGGGGGGGATTAAATGTCCACAAGCTACCTGGTTAGTTAACACCAGGGGATCCATCAATCGAACTGGTCCTGCTCAACCAGACCTTTTACATAATGTAGAAGGGGATAAAGTCCCCGTGGTGCATGAAGGGAATACGCTGGGGAAAACTGGGTTTTTCCTACTTCAGGCAAAGGCAAAACCATTCGTGGGACTGTTTTTGTCCAAGGACCTGGATGTACTTGGTGGGTGATGCTGGAGAATGGAGAAATTCAATGTGTACCTCAAGGAAATTTAACCCTAGGTGAGAATACTCAGTTCTGAGCTGTATGATGCTAATTGTTATATAATACTAACATTATTCCATAAGTGTTTTTCAGGATAAATAACGGTGATGAAACCTTAGCTAGCTTCATCAAGTGATGTCCAGCAAACTCTTCAAGATGGACATGCTACCTGTGGATATGGACTACAATGAACTTCATATCATCTTTTCTGCCCTGAGAGTCTGCTATGATAGACAAAAACCTGCAATTATGAACTAAATGAACTCAATGAACTTTTGTGTATAAAGATAAATCATAAATAAGGGATATATATATATATATTTGATGGATAAGAAGTGATAATAACCTGAGCACAATGCAAATGGTATGGAATAAGGGGTGGAATGTCCTGGTTTGAGGTAAAACAGAAGCGATTTTCTGTTCAGTAGTTTTAGCTTTTTAGCTAGGCCTCTTCTAACTAAACTCTGAAATTAACAGCATATTGTTCAGAAACTGTTCACTCTCACAGTGATAAGACCTGATTATACTAAGGGATGGTGGGCAGAGAGGCTCTTGCTTATACTTATTGCTATAACAACCAAGGTCAGGTAACTTTGTTATTTACCCCACTGGAGGGTTGGAAACGGAAAAGCGTAGAGGGGTCACACCTGTAGGGAGGAACAGACAGGACAGGTGACCCAAAACTGACCAACAGGGGATTCCATCCCATCTGCCCTATGTTTAGTAGAAAAGCCAAGGGATCAAAGGGTCAGCCCTCAACGGCAATGCTTTCAATGGCATTGAAATATGATTTATAAATTGGTATTGGGGGGGGGGGAATTAAATGTCCAGGGATTTGGAATTTTTATGACATGGAGCCAGACTCATACAGGTAAGTTTGATATATGTAGGTTTTATATGGGGGATGGGGGGTAACTGCTAATGTTCCCAATATGCCATTCAAGTTAGTTATTGCAAGTCAACACCAGAATTGAGAGTGCTATTAAAACATCTTGATTGGTTTGGATCTGGATTGCAGCTGGATTTGTCTTTATTTTGTTTTTTTGTAGGATGAGGAAGAATGTCACTGTGCATCCCAGCATGTGAGCAAATTTATCAAATACGAGGCAGCAGCCAGAATGACGGGAAATCATATTAGAGTCCAACTTCTGGTTGGCAGAAGCACCTTAACCTCTCATTCATGTCACTGGGTTCAATACTCAAGCTTTTTAGTAAAAATGTCTTCCCTGAGCTTGGCTTCATAAAACTGTTAGTGGTCCTTGATGTTCCCAGTGGAGGATAGTAAGGAAAACACAGGCCTGAATAGCTCACATTTATTGTACCGAATACAGAGCAGGAGGGTCAGCAGCATTTCCCAGCCTAGAGAGAGTGTTGCAGAACTTAGAAGCTATTCATAGCTACTGTATCCTCTCCAAGTACTGAGTGTAAATTTACTTGTATCATTTTTGCATAGAGGAACTGTAGTCCCCAATGCCTCCTGCTTGATTTGGACAAACTGTCTATTTATTTAGTCCTGTAATGATATTATCCACAGGCCTAGGTAACCACACAGGGAGGATTCAGAACACTGGTTGAGAGAGTCCCTTGGGAGATAGTCCTGAAGGGCAAAGGGGTCCAGGAAGGCTGGACACTCTTCAAGAAGGAAATCTTAAAGACCCAGGAGCAGGCTGTCCCCATGCGTCGCAAGATTAAAGGGCAGGGAAAATGGCCAGCCTGGTTGAACAAGGAGCTTTTGATGGGGCTTAGGGAAAAAAGGAGGGTTTACCACCTTTGGAGGAAGGGACAGGCAACTCAGGAGGAGTACAGAGATCTTGTTAGGTTATACAGAGAAAAAATTAGGAAGGCAAAAGCCCAGCTGGAACTCAACCTGGCCGTTAATATAAGGGACAACAAAAAAAGTTTTTATAAATATGTCAACAATAAAAAGAGATCCAGGGAGAATCTCCATCCCTTACTGGATGCGGGGGGGAACACTGCGACCAAGGACGAGGAGAAGGCTGAGATACTTAATGCCGCCTTTGCCTCCATCTTCAATAGTCAGCTCAGCTACCCCCAGGGTAGCCTCCTGGGCTGGAAGATAAGGATGGAGAGCAAAACGACCCCCCCCATAATCCAGGAGGAAGAAGTTAATGATCTGCTTCTGCACCTAGACCATAAGTCTATGTGGCCACATGGGATTCACCCAAGAGTACTCAGGGAGCTGGCGGGAGAGCTCACCAAGCCTCTCTCCATCATTTATCAACAATCCTGGTCAACAGGGGAGGTACCAGATGACTGGAGGGTGGCCAACGTGACGCCCATCTACAACAAGGGCCAGAAGGAGGATCCGGGGAACTACAGGCCTGTCAGCCTGACCTCGGTACTGGGAAAGATCATGGAGAGGATCATCTTGAGTGAGCTCTCACGGCAAGTGCAGGGCAGCCAAGGGATCAGGGCCTCCCAGCATGGGTTTATGAAAGGGAGGTCCTGCTTAACCAACTTGATCTCTTTCTATAACCATGTGACCCGCATTCTGGATGGGGAAAGGCTGTGGACATTGTCTACCTGGATTTTGGTAAGGCTTTTGTCACCGCCCCCCACAGCATTCTCCTGGAGAAGCTGGTGAATCATGACATAGACAAGTGTACTCTTCAGTGGGTAAAAAAAAGGGCCATGCCCAGCAAGTTGTGATTAATGGGGTGAAATCTTGTTGGCGGCCGGTCACCAGTGGTGTCCTGTTGGGGCCACACGACCTGGCCAGGAGGAGAGTGAGAAACCAGCCCCAGAGCCAGCCCAGCCAGTCCCCACCCAGGCAGGGACCCACTGGTGCCCCTGGGACTCTATGCATTGTTGGGGCCATGCAGAACATCTGGAAGATTGATTAAGACTGATTTTGGAACCCTTCTGAGCATGTTGCAGATCAAGCAAAACTTGATCAGAAATAAGACTATATTGCTTTAAGAATAAGATTGTTTTGAGCTGGCCAGACAGGAGAGAAAAAAAACCAATGTGTGTGTCTGTGAAGGTCAGGCTGGAAAACCACCTGGAGGAATGTGTGTAGAAAGATGTGGCTGAAGACAGTCACATACCATGAGAATGAGAGTGTTCATCCTGTTTGGCAAAACAGCTCAGAAGCTAGCTCATATATATAGAGCTTTGTGTATGTGAATTAAGTGCGCTTTAGGGTGCAAGTGCTTGCATGGTGCTTGTGCTTTTGCTGCTTCTGCCTCTGCTTCTGTGTCTGCTTACTGTATACAATTGCATCCTGATCAGTCATCGCCGCAGTGTCCCTCAGGGCTCAGTTTTGGGGCCAGTCTTATTTAGTATCTTTATTGATGATCTGGATGAGGGGATTGAGTGCACCCTCAGTAAGTTTGCAGATGACACCTAACTAGGCATGAGTGTTGATCTGCTTGAAGATGGGAAGGCTCTACAGAGCGACCTGGACAGACTGAATCGATGGGCCAAGGCCAATGGGATGAGATCCAGTAAGGCCAAGTGCCAGGTCCTGCATTTCAGTCAGAACAACCCCAGGCAACGCTACAGGCTTGGGGAAGAGTGGCTGGAAAGCTGCCCAGCAGAAAAGGACCTGGGGGTGTTGGTGGACAGGCAGCTAAACATGAGCCAGCAGTGTGCCCAGGTGGCCATGAAGGCCAATGTCATCCTGGCCTGTATCAGGAATAGCATGGCCAGCAGTAGGAGGGAAGTGATCGTGCCCCTGTACTCGGCACTGGTGAGGCCTCACCTTGAGTACTGTGTTTGGTTCTGGGCCCCTCGCTACAAGAAGGACATTGAGGTGCTGGAGTGTGTCCAGAGGAGAGCCACCAAGCTGGTGAGGGGTCTAGAGAACAAGTCATACGAGGAGAGGCTGAGGGAACTGGGCATGTTTAGTTTGGAGAAGAGGAGGCTGAGGGGAGACCTCATTGCCCTCTACAACTACCTGAAAGGAGGTTGTAGAGAGGTGGGGGTTGGCCTCTTCTCCCAAGGGAATAACGACAGGACCAGAGGAAATGGTCTGAAGTTGTGGCAGGGGAGGTTTAGATTAGATATTAGGAAGAATTACTTTACTGAAAGAGTTGTCAGGCACTGGAACAGCCTGCCCAGGGAGGTGGTGGAGTCTCCATCCCTGGAGGTATTTAATAAACAGGGTATGCTCTAGTGGCATGCTCTCATGACATGCTCTCGTGGCATGCTCTTGTGGCCAAGATTGTAGGGTGTTTTTCTGTGTGTGTATGGTTGGATTCGGTGATCTCAGAGGTCCTTTCCAACCATGATGATTCTGTGATTGTGTGATTCTGTGATTAGAAATTCTTGGAGGAGAAACTGTGTATTACTGTCACAGCCCTGAGTGACACAAGCCAACAGTTACTTGTTGTCCTGGTTTGAGGTAAAACAGAATTAATTTTCTGTTCAGTAATTTTACTTTTTTAGCTGGGCCTCTTCTAACTAACTAAACTCTGAAATTAACAGCGTATTGTTCAGAAACTGTTCACTCTCACAGTAATAAGACCTGATTATACCAAGGAATGGTATGCAGAGAGGCCCTTGCTTATACTTATTGCTATAACAACCAAGGTCAGGCAAATTTGTTATTTGTCCCGTTGGAGGGTTGGAAGTGGAAAAGCACAGAGGGGTCACACCTGTAGGGAGGAACGGACAGGACAGGTGACCCAAAACTGACCAACAGGGGATTCCATCCCATCCACATCATGCTCATTATAAAAGCTGAGGGATCAAAGGGTCAGGTCTCTTCCTTCAATGGCCGACGTCCGAGGAGGACCTTGTCTGTTTGTCTGCCTTTGATCCCGATCCAAGCGTTCCTGACTCCAGATCTGGAATCCGGCTCCTGTCCATCATGAAGTCCAGCCTGGGACTTACCCCTGCGCCTGCTGGTGATGTGATCATCATCCTGGGAGCTTGATAGGGTTTTGTATATACTGTATACATTTTTATTTTATTTTATTTTATTTTATTTTATTTTTCCCTTTTCTTCTTCTTCTTCTTATTATTATTTCATTATTTATTTATATTTTCATTGAAGTAGTTTAGTTTTTTTCTAAACTCATAATTTTTTTTCCCACTCTTCCTCTCCAATCTTTTCCTTAGGGAGGGGAGGGAGGGGCCATCTGTCGTTCTGGTTGATCAATTCGGTCAAAACCACGACACTTGTGTTTGTTCTTATCCTCTCTGAAAATGTGGAGCTTGCAGCCGAGGGGCCAGGGTGCAGGACTGATCTCGCAAAGGCACAAGGCAAAGAAGCTGTTACAGGGAAAGTGGTGGGACTAGTATGCCGGAAACGCCTTCCCCAGCTATCTGCAAACAGCATTATCTCAGGGTGCTTTCAAATGTAAATGATGGGGAGGGGAGACTGGACACACACATATCAGTGACTGAAGGCTTTCTAACAGTTCTAACACTCCCAAACCTGTGCGTTTAACCTGCTCTTCAAAAACATTTGACAAGCCATGTAACTGAGTTTTTTAGCCTTTACTAAAAGCCCTGTGTTTCTAAATTAAAACACCAGCACAAAAAGCTTTTGCAGGTATGTGCATTGAGCCCAGCAAAAGGGGAAGAGGGGGCAAGGAGAAGGAAGACTTTTTTTCCTTTTTTTTCCCTATTTTTTCTTTTTTTTCTTCTTTTATTTCCTATTTTAATAAATAATTAGTCATGGAAAGGGAGGGAAAGGCCAAAAATAGCAAAGAACTGTAGGTAGTTTAGATTGCTTGAGAACTCCCTCTCTGCAGCTGACCATTGCTACATATAGGTTAATTTCCACATGGAGCTGGAGAAACTCTATCCCCAGTTTTTGAAATATGGGTCAGACGACGCATGTTAATCTGTTTAGCCTGTGTGCTTCATCGAGGTGCTAGACCACCACCGTGCAAGAGCAGCAGCCATGGTCCTTGGGGGTAGTTAATAAAGACTTTAAGGGAAATAAGTTTATAAAGGTTTCAGTTTGCGCACTGTGCCAGCTTTGGACATTTAAGGCTTCCAGCCCTGCAGACCAAAAAGCTGAGAAGTCTCTGGGTTGTTTATAGTAGCCCTGGAAGAGAGAGTGTCAGTGCTTGGGTGGGGTGCAAGGAGGGGACAGCCTGAGTGCTTCTTCTCTCAGGGAGCAGGGGGAAGTGGCACCAGCCAAGCCCTCCCCCTCCTCCCACTCTGTGGGCACCTCAATTTCCCTGTGGCCCTGCACACAAGGAGATCTTCACTACTTTGGGCAGCCTGAGATGTTTTCAGGACCTTGGTTTTAATCCATGCCCTTCCCGATGCAGAGCCTCAAACCCAACTGGAGACTTGGAGCATCGTGCGAGCCACTTAAACAAGATAACAGCAAAGAAAATTTTATGAGTCTATTCCTACAGCCCCACACAATGCAGACTAATCAAAGTCTCATCTCTGGCTCAGAGATGAGCTGCTAGGCATGTGGCACTCAGTCTTATGCTTCTCTCATAATTTTTTATTTTCTTTATAAATGCTAGACACTTATTAAAGCATTTTTAAATAATTGAAATATTTGCTGCTGAGTATTTATTTTGACAAGGGGTTTGGTTTGGCTTTCAACTTCCTGTTCAACTATATAGACTGCAGTATTAATTTACTATAAAACCAAATGCGGTTGAGATTATTCTGCCTCGGCTCTGGAGATCAGTCATCCGGGAAAAGTTTCCCTGGTAGATTCAGTGAACAGTCACAAGCCCATCTCTTTCCCTTTTCTGGCGTGCTTCGCCATATGTTCCTCAGAGCCAAAGGAAGCTGAGCATTGCTTGAGAGGAAAAATGTCCTCAAACAGTTACATCCCTGTGTTGTATCCAGAACACATCCATGCAGTCTGGTTTCCTGATCCTTGCCATATTTAAAGCACAACAGCCAAGCGGGCGCTGCACATTGAGGATCAGAAAAAGCCACGAACTGGGACACAGGGGAGGCCTGTTACTGGACTGCTGTGTGAGCCGATGCAGGCAGGATGCAAGAACAACCACAAAACCACTGATTAAGGGCAAAGAACAAATTTAATCTCAATACCTCATGGATCCGGGAACCTCTGAAGCAGCACCCGGGCAGAGGCAGGCAAGCAGGGGACGCAGGCACTGCGGAGCGAGAGTCCTTATTAGCAAGAGAGTCCTTGTTAGCAAGGGAGTGAGGGAGCGAGGGAGCTCCCACTTGCTGCTTGGGCCTGTATTTCAAGGATTCTGTCAGGCAGAGTTCTCTGCTGGGCTTTGATCTCTTCAGCAGCAGGGCAAGAATCTCAGGCGTGTTTGATAAGGTGCCCCTGAGTCCATCCCAGGCCTATGTTATCTAAGTGCAGATGTTCTACTTGTTGAGCACACAAAACTAAGCAACAATTAGTGTGATAGATGTGTTTTCCAGCACCCCACATGCGAGTCACTTGAGCGTATTTACAGTCCTCCTCGCCAATCTTCCGTTAGTTTCCCACATTCCACCACCTCGCTCAAGAGACCACTTCTGCTGGGGTTTACAAAACTGGAGACATTCATTTAGGCTTGCAGGGTACAGTACTGTCCTGGGTTGAGAAACACAGGACTAACTTTTCTTCTAATGCTGGGGAAAATTGCACTTCTAGAAGACTCTAGTGTCTGAATTTGTGAAAAATATTTACTTTATAGCCAGCCAGGCTCTGTGGGATTCAAGGTCTTAGTGTTTTTGAGCCTTGCCAGGTGCAGGGACAAGGAGGAGCAAGGCCTGGGCATTTGACCCA
>QJSC01026268.1:4717-33676 GCA_003697955.1 Calidris pygmaea
GGGGCCTCCTCAGGGCAGAGCTGAGGGGAAGGATGACCTCCCTTCCTCCTGCTGGCCACACTATTCCTCAGGCACCCCACGATATCATTGGCCTTCTTGGCCACAAGGGCACATTGCTGGCTCATGGGCATCCTCGTGTCCACCAGCACTCCCGGGTCTTTCTCCTCAGAGCTGCTCTCCAGCAGGTCAGTCCCAACCTGTCCTGGTGCAGGGGGTTATTCCTCCCCAGGTGCAGCACCCTACGCTTGCCCTTGTTGAATGTCAAGGCCAAGGGTTCCTCTCTGCCCAACTCTCCAGCCTGCCCAGGTCACGCTGAGTGGCCTGGGCATTCTGGGGTGTCAGCCACCCCTCCCAGTTTTGTCTCGTCAGCAAATGTGCTGACGATACTTTTCCCTTAGCAGGATCCACTGCACGTAGGTGGGTTGTGACAGAGGTTTCTCAAGGTGGCTCTTAAGGACCAAACCTGATGAGCTTCAGAGTAGCTTTGTTATCTGCTGGGCTATGGGCTTTACCTATGGGCCGTTCAAATGGTGGACACACTGGCAGCTGGAAAGGACAACATACAAACCAGTGCCAGGCAATTTCCTGCATGACCAAGAGATGACCTCTTCCTCCACAGCTTGTGCTGTCACTTGTGGGTTTTGAGAGTAAGAGGCAGGAGCTGGAAAGCAAAGAAATGGGATTTGTCACACGCTGATTTGGCAAGAGCACATCAGCTGTCACTGAGAGTGTCACTAAATCATTTACAACTAATTTTTCAGCTGGTTTTTTTGTTTGTTTGTTTGTTTTAATCTACATCCAATTTATTCAGTATTCAGTCTGGCTTGAGGTTGAACATCTTGATTCCCTGCATACGTATTGTCAGTCCCACAGCAATTACCTTACAGTGGTTTGGCAGGAGGTAATGAAGGAAGAGCACTAGCACCAAAGAGCCCCCAGCGTCTGTAGGCACTGAGGCTCATGAGTGCCCCCCTCCTTGGCGCTGAGCCCCCTGCACCAGCTCACATGGCACCCCACATCTGGAGAGAGTCATATGACAGTGACAGACTATGGCTCTTCTTACTTGTGTGGCTCTGCTGAGCAGATGTCACCCAGGCGGGATGAGACGGGAGCCCCAGGCTCCTTGGATCTGACACAGGATCCTGGGGAGGGGGAAGCTGGGTCATTGGGCCATATTGCAAATACAAAGACTTTTGTATGGACCAGGGGTGAGGGTGTGAAGTGGGAAGAAATGCAAATTTTGTACGCAGATTTGTGGAACTCAGCAGGTTTTGTGTCCGGGCAAGCAGGGTGATGCCCTTGACTGTTGGATGTTCTCTGTGGAAGGTACCCTGAGAATGCTGTCCCCAGCGCTCCCTGACTCTGCTGTTAGAGAATCATAGAATGGTTTGTGTTGGAAGGGACCTTAAAGATCATTGAGTTCCACCCCCTGCCCTGGGCAGGGACACCTCCCACCAGACCAGGTTGCTCCAAGCCCCGTCCAACCTGGCCTTGAAGCCCTCCAGGTATGGGGCAGCCATAGCTTCTCTGGTTCACATCCTCAGCCGGGTTGAGCAAATGCAGTCAGGCTTAGAGCAGCCCTGTTCATCAACCTCTTCCTCCAGTCTTGTTCCCAGGCTCATTTGGAGTGGCAAAAATAAAAGAAGTGAGACTTCCACCTTCTGTGTAAATGAGGTGTGGTTTGGGAAGGTGCGTACAGTATGTCAGAGGGACGTGGAGGGGTGCTGTCTGCTTCTTTTCATAAAATAGGAATTGACTCAGATTTACAGCTTCCTCCCCGCTCCCTTATTCCCCAAATACTGGCAGCTACTGCCTGAGTGGTTGAAATGCCAAAGTCCACTCTAGTTAATAGCTGTTTCTCAAATTTAGTCATTCCTAGCTCTTAATTTAACAGGGATTTTTAAGTAGATAAGAAAAAAACCCCAGTACTACAGTGGTGCTAAAACAGACCTGGTTTCCACACTTGGAAAAGCTCTTGTTTAATGCTATGACCAATTTCATATTGTTTTTTAACATTATAAGTAGTTTCCACTGGCCCAGTGCCTTTGGTGAGTTCAGGCTGTCCCAGGATGGTAATGAGCACCCTCGTCTTGCGCAGTCTGCCCCTGCAAAGTGATTGACCCTGGTAGTACAATGAAACCAATGCTGAGGGATTGTACTCCTAGGCTTTAGACAGGTCTCTGATTTGGCCGAGAAGAATAATCACATATTTCCTCAAACATCTTTCAGATTCGTTTTCTGTTAATGTTTTCCTTATTGTAACTGGTCAAACTACTATTCTTTTTAAAATATGGCAACTCTTGCCCCTGTTTTTTTTTCCACTGCTGACTCAGAAGTGATAAAAAAGTACAGGCTGTTAATTTTTCTCCATTTATCTCCACCAGATACACTAGTCTCCATGATTTTTAAGAAGCAACTGATTTGCAATAAGGTCTTGTTAATTCCTGCTTGTCTTTTTTTTTTTTTTTTAATTTTATTTTTGCACAGCTAGATGTTCTGTGAAATGGAGACTGATGGAGGCATAAAGCTTGCCTTAGGAAATATGGATCGCTGCGAGCAGAGAACAAAGGATGGGTGAATGACTGTTCCACTGATGACTCTGTGATTCATGACTGAGCTTGTTTTCATAGCAGTGGTTCTGTTTGAAGATGATACGAAGTTTCTCAGAAGCCAAGTTGTGGTTTTGAGCCTTTGGGGTTCTTCTGTTAAGATAAATCAAATGTAGCAAATGTACACTGTAAAGCCTCAGTTTTTGTGGTGGCATTGTTTGCCACTGGACAACTTTGCACAACTGTAAGAAACGTCAATTACAATTAAATGTTTTTTTTTTTTTCTTTTTTAAAATCACTAGCCATTTGTGAGTGCTTGTGGTTTGCATGCCTGCTTAGGAAAAGAAAAACCAAACAGACTGAAAGGAGGAGGACAAAAAAATGTCCTGTGGAAAAATGCTTGCAGAAGTGAAGAGGATGAAAACAAAAAGTGTTTAAGGTTCTGCAGCATCCTTCTGAACTGGATGGGGACTGACATCATAGAATCACAGAATTGTCTAGGTTGGAAGGGACCTTTAAGATCCTTTCTGCTTGTCTGATTCCCTGAAATTCCCTAGCAGAAAGATTAAATTTTTTAGGATATTTAGAAAGTCTACGGCAAATTTTTTTTACTACCTCTTCCAGCTGTAGAGTCCAGAGACGCTTTTCAGCAAAGCTGCTACTTTTCTGTAGCACTACGGGTTTGGTTTCATCAACTGGGAAATCATTTCCCTGAGGGAATATTAAATGGGCCACGTTGGTAGGCATGTGCTCCTTTTTCCCTGACAGAACAGCAGCACTTCAGGAGTAAACTGAACAGCATCTCACTTGCAATATTGCAGATGTTGGAAACACCTTTGAATGCTTAGTAATCAGGCTGACACTCAGATTGTGTTCTGAGCCAGAGCTTCTTGGAGGTATCTGCTTCCCATTATTAACTTCATTTCCACTCAGAACAAACATTTGGTGGTCCTGCTTTTCCTCCCCTCCAAAAATTGTTCCCTATGTGTATTTTATTAACTTGATGCCAACTCCTTTTGACCTTTTTTGCCATTGAAGGCGTTTGCCTGTGACATTGTCTGACCTGCCACTAAGATGCCATTTTGTAGATAGAGAAGGACATCTCTGCCCAAACCCCCACACCTGGGAGAAAGCAGTGGTGATGGAGGGATATTGAACAAATCAAAGAGAATAAAGGGAAGTAAACAATCTGGTATGGTCATTTAGTGCTCCAAATATTTGCTTTCCAAATGGAGAATTTATTATGAACTGAACCACAGCTTTACAACAAGGAGGTCTTTTAAATATGAAAACCTTCAGCTCTGCCAGATAATTCCGAGGCCTTTTTGGAGGTGGGGGGACCCCTGGCTGTTGAATTGCTTTAAATGCATCTGCTCCCATTTCCATTCTAGAAGACTTAAGGAATTGCTCTCTTCAGCAACAGGTTGAAAGACCATTAGCCTTTAATGAATTTATATATTTGTTTTTATTTTAAATGCCACACTGGTTTGTTATGGAACACAAGGAAGAGTGAGATTGTATATTCCCATGGTTGATTTGTGGCTATTCCTGTTTTAGGTTGCATTATACTGTCATTTACCTATTTGAGGCAGCTGCGCAGGTTGAAGGGAAGCCCATATGACATCACAAATGACATTTTAGCCGAGGAAACTGCCAAAAATAGCAAGGGTACCACAAGGACACTGTTATTGGCTAAATCCACCTGATGGCAGAGAGTGAGCGATGAAGACGTTTATTAAAGTATATTAAAGTCAATAGAAGATTTCCACTGATTCAAAGGGGGCTGAACTGGATCACTAGGGAGGGGATATTTTTGTCTTTTCCTGCCTTTATATGTATTAAATGAATGCCACATGTGAATTGTGTTATGACACTATTACAGCCATTTTAGGGCTCCCATATTTCAGGCCAGGATTTCATCTCAAAGGATTTCCTGGATAGAAATAAGTAAGCATATGCCACGCAGCAACTGTATTATTTTTTCATTTCATTGAAAAATCTCACAGAAATGACTAAAGCCTCCTTTTTCTTCTGAGAGAGGTGGGAGAGGGACTTAGCCATATGTTGGCCATCTGCATATCATCTGAGAAGTTTGCCAATAAAATCTCTGTATTACCTCAGAAAGTAATCTGCAGGCACCACAAATTTGGGAAGGGCACTTGGAGAGTGATGGATTGCTCCTGCAGGCAGTCCCCTCTGTCTCCGGCCTTGTGCTGCGGCTCCAGATGGGGATGGTCTCCTGGAGATCCCGTGTCACCTCTGTCAGCCTGGCGTGGGTGTTCCTGACCTGTGGAAGGTGGCACTAGGCACTTAAGATGCTCAACTGGTCCTTTTGTCGAAGTCCATTACCAGAGCAGAGGGAAAAATAAAAAAAGGGGGGAGGAGGGGCAAATTTTCATATCCCTCTTCTTAGCTCCTTCAAATATAACTGTGCAAGAAGCAGAAAATACCTGAGTTGATTCTGGAGGGCCAGAAGAAACCTAAACTAGGCCAACATTCCAGAGTGACATTGGTTGTCTTGGCCCCCAGATCAGGGTAATTTACTTAGGAAGTGGAAGAAAATTCCACCAAATCCTCCCTTCTCAAAACTCCTCAAATCCTCCCTTCTAAAACTTCTCTCGCTGCTTTTCAATGTACTGGAAATAGCTAATGAACAATGGAGCTGTGAGCTCCTGCTGACTTCAGGATCCTCAATATATTGTTGGATCTGAAGAAATCAGGAGAGTTGTTAAAGCATGTTAGATAAGGTTTCAGCAGAGCATCTCAGGATCTCTGATCTGGACCAGGTGGTGTCATCTTTGTGTTCAAGAGTGGCATCAAGCATGTTATGAGTACTGGGATGGTATGACAGGTCCTGTAGCCGGCTGTGGAACTCAGGTGAGGAGCCACAAGATTTCGCTTCCATTTTACAGGCCTAAGGAGCTACTAAGAGTGAGGAAACACATTGTGGGTCTATTGTGTGCGTTCCTGTGCTTTGTGTGTTGACGGGAGCCAGTGATGCTATTGAGAACATATACCTAGTGGAGTCTGGATGCTGGCAAAATGAAAGCTGAGACAGCTCAAAGTAGAGATTTTATGAACGAAGACTGAAGAACTGCTTGTGGAGGGCCAAGATTCAGCACTGCCCATGTGTAGGCCCACCTGTGATGCCCCTAGTTGCATTATTGTGACCCTGTTGTGACTTTCTGACCTATGTTCTTGGATCAAAAGTCGGATGTTCTATGAAGGATTTTATTCTGTTTTCTTCTCTGGCCTATACCTTCATTAATTCTTGTCTGTAGTCCTACTTCCCTAAAATGTCTCTTAAAGCAGTCTTATTAGTGATGCTTTCAAATGTTATTTGATCTCTTGCTAGAGGACTATTAGAATGTAGTCTTTAGCAGACTGAGGGACGTCACTCACTGCCTTTGGTGAGCACCCCTCAAAAGCGACATTGGCCTTTGTCTCATCCCCACAATGAGAAGAGCATGCAGTGATCAAGATGGTTTGCACCCAACACCGGAAGTAATATTTCGACTATCAAATGTACTACAAAAATCTAAGACAATGTTTTCCTCTGGAGATGAGCAGCTGTTTGCTGTGCACTGCCGGTTTTGGAGATGAAGTGTCTGTGACCGATCTGGTCCAGGTGTTACAGCAGCAGTTGGGGTTTCGGAGTGCAGGAGCCATGGCAGGTCATCCCACGTGTTGCCTTCTTCATGCTGGAGATTGTTGTGGGGAGAAGGCTGCCCAGGAGGGCAACACTTCAGAGCTCAGAAGTAGACAGAAAAAAAAAATAATGTGAAGTGTTCATGCATTTGTTGGGGGAGTCCGTTTTTAATTATTTTCTTTTTCAGCACTGAATGCTCAATTGGTTGATTTAGTGTGTTTATAGAGTCACTTCTGGCCATAGAATCATATAATTCAACTTGAAATGCTCTGGTGAAAAATGTTGTGATTTAATGCGTTTTTTTCATTGGCCTTGGATGTCATTTAATGTCTACACCCACGCAGTGAGGGGCCTCAAGACTGGAGTATCTCACGAACAGCATGTCCCACAGTACTCCAAGAAGGAGGGTGTTTGCCGTATGACTGATGTAATTTTTGCCCTCTAAAACAGATTTCCCACTGAGTCAGCTTTGGGCATGGCATGTACAAGTTCTTCCTTGGCTCCTCAGTTTGATTATACAAATCTCCATCTGCTTCTCCTGTAATTCATCATTTCATCATGAGGCTTGCGCTATCTCTGCATCTCAAAGGGACTTTATTCAATCTTTCATCACCCTCAGCCAAAGCAGCATCACAGATACTGTTGGCTCATCTATAGAAGTGGGAAAAGTTGTTCTACCTTCCATCAAATATTTCCTTCTGCAAGAAGATCCTAAAGACTGACACTGGGGACTTGTTTATTTTCCTTCTGGAGTCTCCCAGAGTTTCAGTAAGTAGCTTGGAAAGCTATAAGATGTTTAGAGCTAGTTTGGTGTAGTCATCAAGATGTTAACTCTACCATTTGTTTTATCCATCAGGATAAATTTGGATTTTATGGGTTTTGAATGGGACAATAAGTAATCAAGTCAGGGCCTTGGATGGGAAAATACAGTATCTGTTTTAAATTCACACAAGATAAGCATTATTTGGAAAAGCTAATAGTGATTTATTTGTGCTTAATCCTACTAAGCGGTAATTAGGGTAAAATCTCCACTAGTCACTAGGAGGAAAATGACTCTGTTATGGAGCATTATTGGGTCCATCTCTGAGCTTGAATTGCAGTAAGTTTTCAGTGGAGACACTTTGATATTTGACAACTGAAAATTAAACACTCCATCTCTGCCATGTGTATGTTTTATCATGTGGGTGCTGATGACATTTCCGATAGGTCCCTCGGGGAACTCTTGCACTTGCAAACAACGCCTCAGTATAAATATCTGTTCAAACTAAATACAGGAAGCAAATATTAGGTGTACATGTTTTACTGATTTCTGTATCCTATCAATACCTCATGCAACGTGATCTTTACCCAGAAAATAAAGTCTGAAAGGCTAATAACAATTCAGAGTACTTGAATATATATAGTCTTTGGTGTGATAGATGAACGCCAAAGAAAGCATAACCTCTTTCTAATCAGTTCCAGTTACAAAAAAGGCTTATTAATAAATCACATTTGTCAAAATGCACTACATATAAATGCTATATTAAAAAGTATGTGCATATGTGTTGAAAAAATAATCCCCCTGTTCTCACATGAAAGGATCTTTCCTTTTCCTTCATTGCATACGTGCGCCATCCACGCATTCAGCTCCCATGTCTCTCACTCCTCATTGTGGGTCTCGGCACTTGCCATTCCCTTCACCAACAACAACGAGCCCTGGGTGACACCTTCATTAATGGTCTGGGTGATGGGGCAGAGTGTGCCCTCAGCAAGTCTGTGTGTGACACAAGCCTGGGAGGAGTGGCTGATGCACCAGAGGGTCCTGCTGCCATCCAGAGGTACATAGCCAGGCTGGAGAAATGGGCCAGCAGGAACCTCATGTGGTTCAACAAGGAAAAGTGCAAAGTTCTGCAAAGTTCTGGGAGCCACCCAGCTGGAGAGCAGCCTTGCAGAAGAGGACCTGGGTGTTCTGATGAACATAAGTGGAAGATGAGCCAGCGATGTGCCCTTGCATCAAGCAGGGTCCTGGGCTGTGTTAGGAGGACTGTTGCCAACAGGTCAAGGAGGTGATCCTTCCCCTCTGCTCAGTGCTGGTAAGTCCATGCCTGGAGTACTCTGGGGGGGTTTGGTGGGGTTTTGTTGTGGTGACTTTTTTTTTTTTTTTTTTAATGGTGAGGGTGACTGAGCACTGTCCCAGGGAGGTTGTGGAGTCTCCTTCCTTGGAGAGATTGTGAAAAGCTGTCTGGGCACCATCCTGGGCAACCAGCTCTAGGTGGCCCTGTTTGAGCAAGGGGTTGGGCCAGAAGACTACCAGATACTCCTGCCAACCTCAACCATTCTGTGATTCTGCAAAGCTGGAGTGGGAGTTGTTGTCTAGAGAACAGCTGCTTCTTTGATTTCTGACTCTTCTTCCTTCCCTTTCCTCTCTTCCCCCTGGTAAAATATAATTTTCCTGACCAACTGGATATTCTGTTAAGAAAATGATATTGTTTCCACAGGAGAAGTTGTTTTGTGATTATTGATATAATTTTTGTATCAACCAAGGACAATTTCTTATAGTTACGAGAATTTTGGAACAACTTGATGGGAACCTATGCCTTTACCTAGTGAAAAAAGGGGCCAAATTCTGTTTCCTAAGTCCATATTAATGTATCCTTCTTCCTTCCCATCCTGTATTTATCGTAGGTGAATGACTTACAGATTCCTGAGCCAGGATATCTGAATAAAGATATACTTATGTATATTTTAAAAAATTCAGTCTTGCATCATATATGACAGCTGATGCATTTTATAAAAGATAAGGAACACAATGACATCCTGTCATCATTTGGGCTCTTTCTTAGATTAATTTCTGTCATCTATATATATCTCTAAGATTAACAAACCAAGCATTTCTGTCAACATCTGACCTATGTTTTGGCTCTGGGCTTTGTGTTGATTGTTAGAAGAAAGAAAAGTTCATATGGCGAGGGCCTTTGGAATGAAATCTGTGTCATCTTTGCCTGCCTGGAAGGTTTTTGTAGCCATTCGACTGCGCTTAGAAACAAATCAGAAAACAAATTGCCTCTCACTTGGACCTGCATAGGGCATTAGAAAAACGCAGGATTTGGATTAGAAATTCATGTCTTCTAGACTCCTTTTTGCTGCTGTCTTGAGCTTCATCCATTCCTTCAGATCCGTTTCTGAGCCTTTAAGGGTCTGTACAGCATTTGACAATTCCCCCCCCCCCTGTGGCCTCTGGTTACGTGCAGCACATAGTGATTGCCACCCAAATTCATGCTTGGGGGAGGTGCTGGGAGTAGTCCAGAGGAGAGCCACCAAGCTGGTGAGGGGTCTAGAGAACAAGTCATATGAGGAGAAGCTGAGGGAACCGGGCATGTTTAGTTTGGAGAAGAGGAGGCTGAGTGGAGACCTCATTGCCCGCTACAGCTACCTGAAAGGAGGGTGTAGAGAAGTGGGGGTTGGCCTCTTCTCCCAAGGGAATAATGACAGGAGCAGAAGAAATGGTCTGAAGTTGGGGCAGGGGAGGTTTAGATTAGATATTAAGAAGAGTTACTTTCCTGAGAGGGTGGTCAGGCACTGGAACAGCCTGCCCAGGGAGGTGGTGGAGTCACCATCCCTGGAGGTATTTAAGAAACGTGTAGACATGGTTCTTCAGGGCATGCTCTGGTGGCCAAGATTATTGGTTTGTGGGTGGGTGTGATGTGGTGGGGTGTTGTGTTTTTGTTTTGCTGTTGGTGTGTTTGTGTTTTTTTTGTGGGTTTTGTTTGTTTGTTTCTTTGCTTTTTTTTGTTTTTTTTAAGGTTGGACTCAATGATCTCAGAGGTCCCTTCCAACCATGGTGATTCTGTGATTCTGTGATTCTGTAAGAATGGGCAAAGGAAGAGTCTGGTTGCTTGTAATGGTTTTCTTAAAGATGTCCATGTGGGATACACATTGATCTTTCTGCTGTTCTTCCACTTTTTCCTCAAAGTCCTGGATATGAATTCTTGGTTTTGGGCTCTATATCTTTGGCAGCAGGAGAAGAAGGGCTGAGGACTCTATTCCTATGTATACAGCCGGGGAAAAAACTCTAGTTTTTGATTCATGAGGCACAGATACATTCAGGATTCAAATACACATGTGTATTACACACCTTGGAGATACTGGTTACTGGTAGAATGACTAAAACCGCTGGAGGTGGATGTACTGATGCTCAGATGGGGATGATTAGAAAACTACCTTATGGATTTGGGTCTGTCTTTTCAGGTAGAATAATCTATATAAATTCTCATCCCAATTTTTGCTGAATGTGTGAAAAGGGAGTTAACCCTGAAACTAGGATTTTCAAAACAGTATTTCAGCTGTGCTGGAAGCTGGTGCTGTGCTGACCTTGGGGGAAAACCCAAGCTTTGGTCCGTCACTGGAGTAACTGGTCCTGGTTTAGTGTGGCTGTTTGTGTGCCACTGGTGCAGGTTAGGGGGTGCTGGTTACACAATACTGCAGTCTGTGGTTAACAAGACCCTTCAAAAAAAAAAAAACCCAACAAAGCCACCACCACCAAAAAAAAACCCAACCAAAAAACCCAAACACATAAGAAAACCCCAAACCAACAAGAACCCAAAATTCTTAAAAGGTACGTTAGTTTTGCTAAAAGTACCAGTTCAATGTCAATCTCTCGAGTTGTCTGCTCCCTGAAAAAACATCCTGTTTATGATAGCATTAACGCCATAAAAAAAAAAGCATTATCCATTTAATTTTAAGAGGGGTGAATCCAAGCTGTCAGCTTCAAAGCTCTCTGATTGCTATACACATGGGGCAGTTTGAAATACATGCTTGAGAAGCTAATGAAAGACAGAAGCCTATTGTATTCCCAGTTTGGCTTAACACTTTGGGTTTAACATTAGACATTGGCAGATGGTCTGAAAAATTCGGCATTTGCACAAAGCACAGTAGTGACAACACGAATTCAAGTGTGGTTTGCAGGTTTTGAAGTTTGGCACACAGTCAGCAGCTGGTGTGGGCCTTGGTTTGGGAGACGTCTTCGGTTCAGCATTTTTCTAGGAGGAAAAAACATGAAAATTCATGTAAACGCAAAATGAGTCTGGGTCAGAAGAAAGCATAGGTGAAAAGACAGTGAATGGTGGGAGCTTCTGCCTTGAGATGAGTATGTGGTTGCTACCAGTGAGACCTGTATTTAGAGCAATATAGAGATGTGGTGGGACCAGGTCATGGAAATGCTGCTTAAGACCAACCTACCGAGCAAAAAGGTAAACCTCATCAGCCCCATATTTTGAGCAATTAGAAACTTGACTGGATAGACTGAGCATGGGAAAATGCTCTGTAGGGAAGAACGTGGCAGCAGCGAAGAAAGGGATACAAGAATCTGCAAAGACACCAATGTTATCAGTAAAACAAAGCAAGGAATTACTCAGGAAACCCTGAATTTCTCAAATGAAAGAGTGAAACCTCCCTGTCCATCTGTGGGCCTGGTTCTCACTTTTTTCCCCAAGCTGTGAGAGAGGGGAGGTGACTTGGCAATGATCCACCAACCATAGTTGGTTTGTCGAGCTGCCTTTGGAGCTTGGTAACCCTTCGTGCGTCAGATTTGTGTGTGGGAATCTTCAACTGCAGGCACAGGTAATTGAGCTGAGAGAGATCTCTTGGCTTCCCCAAGGAATGATGCTTCTCTGTCTGGGATTTGGAAAGGTAGAAAACTTTGGGTTGACCAGCACATGCCTGGGACCTGGGTGAGATCTGTGGAGCCCACCATCTAGAGGCATCCTATGCTCTTCTTTAACTTGGTAGTTTCTCAGGAATTTCAGTTTTAAGGTAAAATGTTCAGTGGTCTCTAAGTCCCTCAGGACCTTTTAAGTGAAAATACAAAGTTTGATGGCAAAAATGTCCTGCTTTGAGCTGAAGGTGGAACTAAGTGATGTCCTGAGGCTCCTTTAAACCTGGGTCATCCTGTGGATTTAGGAAGTGTTTCAAGGAAGATTCATCTCACAAGACATCAATTAGAATGGAAAAGAAGGATGTTTCTGGTTGCAGCAATGACTGGTTTGGCTATAAAATGCTATCATGACATTAAAAATAAGGAAAAATGCTATTTTCTACTCTTCTAGACAATCTTTCAAGTACAGGAGTCCAGCCCATGTAATACTTCACATTTGAGACTTATGGGTAACATCATGTTAAGGAAATCTATCAATCTGAATCTACTGATCTGATAAAATTACTAGTTAACATTTACAAATGAATACCAGCTTCTTTGTATGCTTTTAATTTTTTGACCCCGTGTGGTTAAAAATCAGCAGATATTGAGTTTGTGCCCCCTGGGCTGCAGAGCCCATAGAGTTAACCCACACGGTGGAACTGGGAATGACACTTCTTTATGGTGGGTGCCTAAATAATTTTAAAAATAACTCAATCAGCTCAAGATTAAAGTACCTTTTGTGTAAAAGAGGACTGTAAAAAACAAAAGCAAAAGCAAAACCAACAAGACCCCCTCCAAACCCAAACAATAACCTCTTACTACTCTAAGACCACACAGTTTTCTTTCCACCATTAATGTTTTGCATCTGTTTTTACAGTATTCAGAACTTCAAATTGTATGCAAATTATTTAAATTGGGGAATGGCTGTAAAAGCCTTGCAAATGAATGCACTGAGGAAAACCACAGAAGCAACAACCCATTCTAATTCAACGATGTTTTCTGAACAGCCACCTACCTTGGAAGACTTCTTGTTCTCTGCTTCTTTCCTGCTGACTTTCTGGGACCTTTTAGTTAAGTCTTCAAAGAGAATAGCACAACATAATATAAAATCAATGTTACAGCAGATGTTATTTAATTGAGCTGGTTAATAGTAGTTTTGTGTGAGAGAAGGGGGGTAACCTGCATTGCCTCCTCATCACCGCGTGTTTCGCAGGAGCCGTCCTCGCTTACGCGCCTCACGGCTGAGCTCCCGCCAAGCAGAAGCACTGGTGTTTGTATTTCAGGAGGGCTTTTTGACACATTGCTTGGTCAGATATGAATAGGGAAAATAATTCCAGAGAAATAAAATTAAAGGTCTCTGTTTAAAAGATGGAGGTACTTATGCACATTAGTCATGTGAACAAAAATAGGAAAAACATTTAGAATCCCATATTTCTTTTTTCTGTTAAAAGGTGGTGTTACCAGCATCATTTTAGCAGGAATTAACAAGTGTAGGCTGGTTTTCACAAGCGAAAACCCTCTTTGATAATTTGGCATAAGCTCTTCACCTGTGTGATGCCATCTCTCATTCTTCAGTTCTTTGTTCCTTTCTCAATTACCATCCAGTTTTACAAAATGTTACTTGCAAAGGTGTTTCATTAATGTGCCTGTAGGTTTGAGAGCTTTGTGAATATTTGTAGAGTTGAAGCTTGGATCCGGTAAATTTAGGGGTGGGGGTGCTGAGACTGTGCCTGATGTAGCGTTTGTTTTGGTTTTTTTTTTAGATCAAATCATTAGCATTTGTGAACTTCCTCATACTGTCCCTTGAGGGCTCATAGCATTTACTGCACTTGTTGTTGTTATTACTATCGTATCTGTATCGTATCAGTAGCTCTGATGCTATTTATTACTATATGTATTATATAGTATATTCCTATATACTATGTAATGCTATTTATTTCTATATATATTACTATANATAATATAGATGATACATATTACTATACATATGTTATGTATAATCTCCATGACTAAGACTTGTCATGGGATCCAACACAGCAAGACTGTTAAAGCGTGTGACACTTCCCAGGTCACTGATCTCTCCTGGTGTTTTCGATACCTTAGAGCGGCCTTCCAGGATCTGAAGGGAGCCTACAGGAGAGCTGGAGAGGGACTCCTTGTCAGGAATTGTAGCTATAGGATGTGAGGGGTAATGGTTTTAAACTGAAAGAGGGGAGCTTTAGATTAGATAATAGAAAGAAATTCCTTGCTGTGAGGGTGGTGAGAGCCTGGCCCAGGTTGCCCAGGGAAGCTGTGGCTGCCCCATCCCTGGAGGGGTTCAAGGGCAGGTTGGACGGGGTTTTGAGCAACCTGGTGTGGTGGGAGGTGTCCCTCAGGGCAGGGGGGTAGGAACTCGATGATCTTTAAGGTCCCTTCCAACTCCGACCATTCTATGATTCTATGATACCTTTATTCTGTGTGTGTGAGGTTTGTGACAGGCACTACCTGTGTGTAATGAATGATCGGGATAAAAAATTTACATACGGCCACCAATGAATGATGGCTCCTTATCTATTCCAGTATTTGCTATCCGCATCTTTTTTGAATATTTAATAATTGTCAGGATTTGCAGAATGAAGAATAGACATAGGTTGTAGGGGGGTGTGTGTGTGTGTGTTCATTTCTTATCCTTGCATGATTATAGTTAGGGTAATACATCTCTAAGAAACTGTGGGAGGGAAAACTGTACTTCAAGTATGTAAAGTTATTGTCATTTAATAAGAGCATGTCTGAAAAAGGCATTGCTCTGGCTGGGATTAGTGGTGTAGATCCAGTTCCAGCTGGCAGATTAAGTTGGATTTGCTATGCTGCCCTTTGAAACTTCCTGATGATAACCAAGATGCTTGTAAGCCATTTAAAACGACATTAATTTAACTTTCTATTTGTACAGGATTGTGTGGATTGCTCTGCCTAGAAAATTTTTTCGATAACATTCAGTTAAAGGGTATATGATATCATTATACGGAGATTTAACCATTGGCATTATGTAAATGTGCTTGAATTGTTCCAGGGTAAATGGCAAAGAAGAAAATGATGCCCAGTGGGCAGATGAGAGGGAAATGTAGAAATTTATACTTTTTTTTGAGAGGTGAATGCTGTAATTGTCTCTTCTATGGTTCCTCTGGGTTGTGTAAAACACCCGCTTTTCCCAGTTGGCCTCTAATCTCATATTCTTCATGCTCTATCTACTGCATTTCCAACAGCTCCCCAACTGGCCAGGTCCTTCCAAATCTCATCTGTGGCAATACAGGAAAATGTAATACAGGCTCAGGAAAATATTGATAACACACAGCTCTAAACCCTGTTGATAAAACTGCGATTTGAAGTGCTATAAAAAGCATGTATTAATTAGATGGTTGCATGTTTTACTAGTTGATGCTGGCAAATCCTCTGCTTGTCTTTTTGGATGTGATTCAACTCCAGCCTCTGGTTTTATTGAATTTCAGCCAGATATATCACCTTTTGATACCATGAGCACTGTGATTGATTGACGGGTTTATAAACAGTTGATTGCAAGTGAGTTTTATTACTCAAATATGGCTGCAGCAACATTTAAAAACTGGGCTGTACCATGAGGGCCTTCATCTCTGCTCTGTGTGGCCAACCAGGAAGAATGGAACAGTATAAGAAAATGTCACTGAGATAGGAAGTGCTACCCAAAATGTTGAAATCAAGCTGAAAAGAAATTTTTCTCTTAGTTCGTACAAAAATAGATTATGTATATCAGCATGATAAAGTATAGCTGATAAATCGTAAAGAAATTGACTGTATCAGAAGGGAGGGGAAAATGTGGTTATTTAAATATTCTCTAAATATTTGCTCTAAATTATTTGTTTCTGTGGTGATGATGGAACACACCAGCTTGTCAGCCTTTTGCCATGACACTGTTGTTATAATAAATATTAGCACGTATGGCATCATTGTCCCCCTGGAGAGCTACGAGGTTCTGCTGGGGCTGGAGGCACCGCTATCTCTGCCCTGCCTGCTCCTCCTGGGGCTTTTTCCAGCTTCTGTCCCCTCTTTGCATTAGTTTCTCCCATTTTGACCTGTTTCCATCCTCTCCCGGGCTGTCTCCAGGGCAGTCTCCCTCCCTCTGGCAACTCTTCCCACTCCTTCCAGCAGCCAGTGCCATGAGGGACACGGCTCCGTGCCTTCCTCCGGCTGCTGCGTGAAGCACAGACCCTGGCAAAAATCAGGGGAAAAGGCTTGGCCTCCAGTTATGTCTCACAACAGGCTGGAATGAGTCAGGTGATGTTATTCCCAGCTCACTCTGGTGAAAATGATGAGATCTGGTGCCAACCCCCTGCTCTGGTGCCTTGATCTGGTCACCTGAACCCCAAAACAGCAACAGAACATGTCCTTTCTCCTGAACCTTTTTTCTCTACCGATTTGAAAGGGTCATGGCTGGGAACTTTCAAATGCTCTTCACACGCCATGCATTAATGTATGCTTTCAATTGATTTCCATCTAGTTTATCAAGTTATAATTCAATTATTTTAGTTAATAAGTGATAGAGGTGATGTGGTTTCTGGCTGTCTGAAATAAAACCCAGAAAGGCTTGAGCATGTGCCATTTCAGGTCCAAAATGAACTATTTCAAGATGTAGGTAAAATTCTATTGAATAAGAAAAAGAGGAATGATTTGTCTCAGTTTCTTCACTTTGTATGTTTTCAATTTTCTTTAGGTGTGGGGTAGTGGAGGGTCAGAGTGGCCCCTTGTCTTTGGACAAGTTAGCTGCAGAAAGGCCTTGAGATACCTCTGGAAATGCCTCATGGCCCAAGAGAGTGAGTGCAGCCCTATCCAATGGTGTTCCTGTGGGTTTTGTATTTTCCTTTTTGGAATAGTCAGCCAAAGCAAGCAGACTATGGAAGAGGTGAGCATTATGCCAAGATCTGCCCTTTCGAATTATTTTTGCATTTTCAGCATCAAATGTTCATTCTGTATGCACGGAGGAGAAGAATGGGTGTGAAGGTGAGCTGGAGGTTACTCTGTTTGCTTAGATTCAGCCCCTCAGTCTGTTGTGGGTTTCTTTCCTTATCTTGGCTAATTATGTCACCTCTGTTGACTATAAATGGGAAAGCAGTGCAGATGGGTTTCACCGTGGAGAGATGAGGCCACATGGATGCTCTTGTGATTGAACGGGGCAGAGAGGGAGGATGGGTTTTTGGGAGGCATTGCAGAACCCTCCAAGGCGAGAGGACCTGACAGCGTTAGGAAGTTTTTGCTATGTTGGCTGTCTGTTGGCAAAGCGAGATGGGATGACATCGCCCATCTGCTGTGTTTAAGGCACGGGGACAAGCGAGAAGACAGAGAAATGAGTTGAAGGGAATGTGGTTTATATCTCCAATTTTAATTGCAATAAAAAAAATCATTGGAAGTGTGAGACTGAAGTCATCTAGGATCACAAGGACCGTGAAATGATATGGGTTGGGCGACTGCAGAACAGCACATGCTTTAATAAACTTGCGGTTAAACAACCCTGAGTTAACTCAGGATTCAGAGGTTCAGATTTCATTGGGAATGCACGTGTGGGGGAACTGTTTCTCCTTAAAGAAGTGCTCTCCTGAGCAAGAGTGCAGAGAAAATACAGGAAACAAGGTAGGAAACCAACCAGCTTTAGGCAAAAAGCCCTAAAAGCCTATAGAAAGGAGCTAAACAAGAACAGCTTTATTTTTTGAATTATTAAAATTTTGACACAGTTATGAATGACATTCTGTGGCAAAGGCTTGAAAGAGCTAGGGCAGATGCTAGGAAAAAAAATTCTGAAGAAAAGAGTTAAGCATTACCCTAATACAGTTCCTCCCTAATAGGACAGTGGTAGGGACAAGCTGGTCCTGTCTTGGATAAAGGAATGACCTCTGGCTCTTCCTTGCAGTGCCCTTTTCTTCCCCTGGTTAGAGATGGCTTGGCACACAGGTAAATCGAGGTTATATTAATACCTTAGAGAACTGGAGATTTCTCTACCACAGGAGCAGATCCCAAAAACCCCAAAAGTTTTGTTCGTTTTTTCTATTTGCACTGGTCTTTCCCAGGAAGATTAATGCCCATATTAACAGAAAAACACTTCTCTTCAATATAAAAAATCTTACAGCATGATGGGACCTGAAGTGAAATAGGTAAAAACTAAAATAAGTTGTCTGATTTATATTTTTGTTAATACTCTAGACTGTGGTTTCCCACACTGCCATTCTTGGATGCTGTGGCTGCATTGCCACTAAGGCACTTGTATGACATTGCAGTGTTGCAGTAAGCGATCAAAATAACCCATATTAATCAACAATTGTATTCTATGCAAATCTTGTTAATTTGGCACCAAATGGTAGCTTTTACTAACCTACTATGGAGATGGGTGGGAGATCTTGGAGATTCATCTTGTTGCTCCTTGGCAAGGTGCATTCTGTCTTCTCTTCTATTACCATGTGGGAAGCGGCAGCTCTGAGCAAACTGTAGCAGAGCAATAGGCTTAGGAAGAGGTTCTTACTTTCCATCCTGGGGAGGAAAAATTCCATTGTCATGAAAACCAAAGTCGGTCAAAACCTGCATGTAGAAGAGATGCAAGGATAGGAAGCTCAGCAATGGTTTTCTATGATGTTGTGCAGCTTCAGCAACATACCTTCGCCGAATCTTTGGTTTCCACCACTTCACCTCTGTTACCTAAATACCTAAGATTGCAGATGTCTGAGTGGAAACATGCTATGTCAGATACATCTCCCTCCAGTGGTCTTTTTTTCTTGATTCTTTACTCAAAAGGCTTTTTTTCCCAAGAGCTGTGAGTTCTCGCCACTGAGTTTTACAGTGCTGTTGATTGTATGACTGGGGGGGGAGAACTTCTGCTGTCACTTTTGACAGCTCAATCGCATCATCAGATTTTTCCCAGAAAATCTTTTTTACAACTTTGGGCTAGAAAACCTAGAAAAATAAAGATAATTTAAAAAAACACAAACTATGTTTCCCATTAGTTTTCTCCATTTAAAAATAAGTCATGAAGAAATATCTTGTTTTATTATACCCTGATGTGGACGCTCTAATCCCATAGTGAATCACAGCCATAACTTACGCAAGTTATTAAAGGCCCAGTGCTGTAAAGCATTTATGAGCCTTAGGGCTTAGTTTGTACTTAATAACTTCTAAGATGGAACAAAGTCTATGGGATTTGACCATGCCTATGGAGAAACCTGAGCTTTGCAGAGTGTGGCTGGCCCTGGCCAACCTTGGGACGACACAGTGCAGCTGTAGAGGGTACCCAGAGCCTATCATCATCCCGGGCTCCTTTTCTTATAGATTCTTAACACTGTTGAAGTTCAAAGTTGATTTTTATTTCCATGTGCATTAGTTTCATGCCGTGTCAGTTATGGGAGCTGTCGCCCAGAGGCTCTGCCAGCCTCCCGATTTATGGGTAGCTTTTTGACAGTGAAAAGCTACTAGCAGCAGTAAAAAGAGGGAGTGAAACCAAATGTTCTGAGCAATTAATCTGGTTGTAATGACTTAATTACGAGAGAGTTAAAAGATGAAGAACTTCTGCATTGGAAGAGTTTCAATCTAATCACAAAAAACTGAGACTCTGTTACACTTCAGGTTATTTAGGTCATAATCACAACCATTCAGGTAAAAATTAGAACTTCTTTTTATGCAACTAATTTTACCGACGTGAATATCCCTGGTGATATTCATATTCTAGGTATATGCTTAAAATTCAAAAAAAAGACGAATAACAGCTTGTGTTCCCAAAAACCTGTCTACGTTTTCCAAATATGCAGTTGGTCAAATAAAATAAAGTACTTAAAAAATCTTAGCTTACTGAGCATTTAATTATGCTATTTTTTGCAGGATCTAGGCATACAGGAAAGGAAGAAATTTTTTACACTGAGGGTGGTGAAACACTGGCCCAGGTTGCCCAGAGAGGTGGTAAATGTCCATCCCTGGGAACATTCCAAGTCAGGTAGGATGGGGCTCTGAGCAACCTGGTTGAGTTGGAGATATCCCTGCTAATGGTAGAGGGGTTGGAGTAGATGTCCTTTAAAGGTCCTTCCAACCCATTCTGTGATTCAATGATACAGGACACGCCTATGACAGGTAGATGTAGACATTTGGGCTCTAATTCTTTCCATGCTCTGAGCTGGAGTGAGGAGAGCAAGCTGTGAGCTGGAAGCTGTTTAGATTTGCACATAGTGGTGTTTATGTTGTAGATTTTGTTTTTTTAAGCAACTTTTTAGCCCAGTTCCAGAATATACTGTATAACATACCTATGATTTTTAGATCAGTGTGTGGTGCCCATCTGGAGTATTGTCACAGCTGGCACATAACTGGCTAATGGAGACAAAGCCGACATGCCCCCAGAGTACTGTTTAAATAAAATTCCTCCACCCCAAAATGTTGCTTCCATTGTACTTCCTTGTCCTTATCTCAGCAAAACTGAGAAAACTCAGCCAATGAATGTGATGACTGAAAATTCAGCCAATGAATGCAATTGTGCCTGTGCAAATGTAATAAAATAGTAAAGTCTGACAGCTTGCATCTGCTCACTTCAAGCAGGGTGACATCTGAACACGCTCTAGTGTTAAAATCCAAACCTAGCTACACGTGTTCATTTCAATTCTTGTGCACGTGGGTTTTTTTTTTTTGCCAAAAGCACTTAGGTGGTAGGAATTTTACAGCCTCTGAGCGACTGTTTGATCCTGGAAAATGCATATATTGGTAAATATGCATTTGATTTGCAAACTATACCAACTGGCTGGAAAGGTAACGCTCCTCAGAGCAGCGCCGTCTGCTCGATGTGTGCAGCAGATCTCGTGAAAAGGTGAAAGAGGTGGAAAGTGGAATCAAAAGTGAAGATGAGAAAAAAGGTGCGTGTATCATTTTTTGCATTGTATCACAAAATCCTTGTCCAAGTTTGCTTTTTCTTTTTTTTTTTTGGGCATTAAAGAGACATTTACTTTCCAATTTTGCTCATTATTTTCCTAATTTTCCTTCTGGGACTCATCAGAGGCTGTTTAAGGCAATCAACCTATTTTCCTTGGCTCCAGCGAGGTTCACATCTGCTTTTCTACGAACACTTAGTCTTAAAAGAACTTATTTTCCTATTGAGCTCTTAACAATGGATAAGTAAATTGCTTAAATAGTGGTATCTTTATAGAGTTACTGTTTATTGTTTTAATGAAACTAAAATGTACTAGGAGAACTTTAACATGTTTTAATTGCTGTTTATGGGGACTTAGTCTCACACAGCACTGAAATCCTCAGCCACCGAATGTTAGCCCTGACCTTTAGCTGCAGTTCAGCAAATTATGTAAGTAAATAGTTAACATGTGGCAGTGCCCTTTATTGTCAAGGGAATGACAGATGTACATTTTAAACCAAAACAAAATCAAGCATTTAAAAATCTGTTGACTGTCATCAGAGATCACAGTACCCTTTTCCATGCCATTTCCTCTGAGCTTTGGCTCATTATGTTTAATATGTAAATAGAGTATTTTAATACTTACCCAAATTGTTGGCCCTCACAAGTGCTTTTCCTGAATGTAAATTTGGAAAATGACAGATGATGGGAAACAGCTTTTGTCTTTTTTTAATCTATTTTCAGTGATGTTGTATTAAAAGTCTTCATGAAGAAATTTGATTTCCCCGGAAACACCCTGTACATTCAACACTTTTGAGGGGAACTCATTTCCTGTCACAGCTGATTTCATTTTTTTTGGAGATTTATCCCCATAAAACAACAGAGTGAACAGTTTGAGACATTCATACATAAAGTCTGCCATAAACACTGGAAGGGACAAGTTGAAATTTTCTTAGGAGGTCTGGCAAATTTGGACCAACTCATAAATAAAACAGCATCATTATAAATGGTTGAAAACAGCTGCTTAGAAAAAGAAAATGTTTAAGTATGTGAACAAAGAAATGCAAAATATTGAAAACTGTGTTACATTGCTCAGTAACTCGCTGACAAATCTTTGCCTACACTCTGTTGCTGTGCTCCGATTTGGAAAAGGATAGGACAGAAAAATAGGGAATGCAAGGAAAAAAGCAAGAATTAGTGGATGCCTTGAAAGACGTTGAGATGTCTGATGTGGCTTGATATAACAGAAAGGTGTATAGATGCAACAACCATAAGAGCTGTGCCAAACAAATTTTAATTCCCGGTGCAATTCCCTAAGCTAACTACAAAAATGAAAAGCTATTCAGGCAATCAGGTTGGCCAGGTATGATTTGCCTTTGGTATATCCATGCTTGCTCTTTGCAATTCCTCTTTGTCCTTCCTGTGGCTGGAAATGGCTTCAAGGAATATTTTCTCTACCCACTTCTCAGGGACTGAGGTCAGCCCAGCTTATCTGTAGTTCCATGAATCCTCTTCTTGCCCCTCTTTGGAGATGGATGTGATGTTGGATGTGATGTTTCCTTTTTCCAGGCATGAGGAGCCTCCCCCAGTTGCCATGACCTTTCAAAGCGAGCAGCCTGGCAGTAGCATCAACCAGCACTCTGGGATGCACTCTGCTTGGTCCCATGGACTTTTCAATGTCCTGCTGATTTAAGTGCGCTCTGTGCTGTGTCTTCCTCTGCAGTGGGTGATGCTGTGTTCCCAGAAGCCTTGTCTCCAGGCTCAGGCCGAAAGCAGACCTAGCCGGTCTGGGGAAGACATCAAGTACTTAATCTTTTTGCATTCATACCATGCTCCACTGACTGCTTGACTCACTCTGGATATATCCAAAGCCTCCCTTGGTTGTGTGGTTGTTGGCTGTGTGGTCGGGCAGCAACAGGTCCAGCATGAGCGTCCAGAGGAGCTTTGGCAATCTCTCCACAACTTCCCAAATCTCAGCCCCCAGCAAGCACCAAACCTTTGGAGTTTGGCAGATCTGGGCCTCATCTCCAGGAGGGTGTCTCTGGTGACTATCTCCCACAGCTTCCTCTTAATGTGAACATCAAGATCCTCATCCTTCTGGGTGCCACCCAGTCTGCTAACCCTTTCCTGCAGGTCCTGTGCTCCTTCCAGAGGAGTGAGGCACAAGAGGATGCCCGGGGCACCCCCTGCAGCCAAGACCCAATGTCTGTATCCTCCTCCTGGGTGGTGCAACACCGTAGTGACAGCAGTGTGCCCTGCAGGTATCACCACTGTCTTCATGCCAGCCATAGTAGTCTCATGTGGACTCAAGCAGTGTCTACAGGGTGTCTTTGCATTGAGAGCTCCATGCTGTGATTCACACTGGGCGGCTGCTGAACCCCAGTGTATCTTCCCCATTCACACCCTCCCCCGTGCATGTAATGCTGAATGGGATGCTTTCACTTAAACATAACCTTCACCTCACCACCTACCAATAATCATCATACCAAAAGTACTTTTTCTATCTTGCTACCCATGGCGAAGATGGAGAACAGCGGATCTCCTCATGTGCACGTCCACCCCCTCCCTTTCACCGTAAGTGCAGGGTCAGTATAAAAGGCTTTTTCCTGTGGGAAATACACTATATATCCCCATCTGCTACTCATCATAATAGGAAATCCTCAAAATACTCTAAGTATTCCTCTTTTCTTCACTACAGCTAGATGTAGTATAATAAATACCACTACATTGCCTGGAGATAACTTCCCTGGCTGCTGCCAGCCCAACTGTCCGCGTCTGCTTTCACGGGCGTATCTCTGCAGGGTTTGTTTTTCACGTGTTCATATCACTTGCATTTATAATGACCACAGCATTTGAGTTCTGCCAAACTCATCTTTTCTATTAATTGCACTAACCAACGAGTTTTGCCATTGAATCAGGAATTCTGATTTATATTTAGGTGGATCCTTCACACATAACTGTAAAAATCATTGCACAAATGCATTTTACCCAAACCATAACAGCCATTGTGTTTTTCTGAACATGATTACATATTTATAAGAGTCAATGGTTCTTGACTTATTTTTATTTTTTCACAATATCTATTTTGTGTTAGTCAAGGGCCAGGGGGAATATCACTATTTGATTGTCCCATTTTTGTAGTTTTTTTTCTGGGCATCTTCCATTCAAACTTAAATTTTCTGATTCACTCCTGAAAAATTGGCCATAATTGTGGAAAACCAGCTCCATGTTTTGAGAGTTTGTTCCAGTCGATACTTCATTCATTATTTCATGTTCTACCTTTGCATTTTGGCTTGTTGAAAAAAATGTGAAGGGCGTAGTTGTGGTACTTGAGTCTAACCTCGGTTTGGGTAAAAAATTATCCATGTGCTCTCTATGAAGATAAGGCATGTCTGCAGCTGAAAAGAAACCTTTTTCAGACTTCACACAAAATTTAGATCCAAGTCTTTTTTCTTTTAAGAGTAATAGTTGAGAAGATTTTATAGTCCTCCTCCAGTACCTCTACTTAATGCTACCACCCAAGTTTCTAGGTCATTGAGTTCAACCACCAACTTAACACTGCCAAAACAATGGTGCAATTTTAAGTTGTTTTTAAACAAAAAAATGACATGACATGCATAAAATTTTTATGGGATTCTAATGTGCTGCATCCAAATTGCGGTTTCTTTTCTCCTTTAATTTGAAAACAAGGCTACTAAATACTATTGACCAAAGTTAGACTGGCAAGCTGCATTGGAGGGCTTCTTGCAGTTCACTCTTGTTCCTTTTGTTCTTTCTTCCAGGCTTTTATATCTGGTCTTCTGTGTATTTATTTTTTCCATTCCCAACTACAGGGGCTGAGGACAAGGGGCACTGTCTTTTCTCTAGTTCCTCTATACCAAAACTACAATCAGTTTCCTAAAATTAATTGTAAATGTTATACAGAGATAAGTGCACCAGAGAGACTTCTGTAGTGTTTGATGCTGTAAGTTAAGTTTCTGTGCAATTTTAACTTTAACCTTTTTTTTTTAAGTTATTGAACTCAGTCTAACCTTCTTGCTCCCCTATTCCTTTTCTTTCTATTTTCTGGTTGTGGCTTTTGGTTTTTTGTTTTTCTTTTTTTTTTTTTTTAAATTTTCAGTGATCCAGTGTGGCCTGTTCCTTTTGACAGAGTTTCCTTTAGACAAATTTCTCTTGCCTTTCATGCATTTAGCTCTTTTTCCTTTTGCACTCTTTCATTGTTTCCCTACCTTGTCCTCATCATCTCCAGCTGGGTAATCCTGAGGAATGGAGCAGTGAAACTGGATGAGTCGGAACAGTGCAGAGGCTGAGTTCAAACAGTTAAGCTTGAGAGCAAAAAAGTTTCTGAAGTTAATGGCTTCTGGATTTCGAATGGTAGAAGGGGAAGAACTGGGTGTACTGCTCCCAGCATGACAAAGAGTGACAATGTGATGCAGCTGTGAAAAAAGCAAACTAGCAAATTCAATTCTAGGGTGTATCAAGAGAAGCATTTGTAACAGAAATATGAAAGCGTTTAATATTGTGTGCAGGATACCAATCTTCATTTAGGGTATTGTGTCCAATTTTGGTTACCCATGTGGAGCAAAAATGCATTTAAATTAGAATGGATGCCAGCAAAGAATAAAAAAATGATTACAAAATGCCATTGCTTGCCGTATCATGTGATCTAGCAACGTCTCCAGTGATACTGTCCTATAGACCCAATTCCTTTAAACTCCACCTGACATGACTTAATGAGGAAATTGGTGCTAGCCTCCATTCCCTCATACGTGTTGATGACAAATGTGAGAACATTTTATTTACACTTGTGATAAGCCTGAAAATTATCAGGCAAAAGGATCTTGTTCTATGTATAGAAACAATGCTTTAGGGGTCAAATATTCTTGATTTTTTTAAGGATTCCTGGATACTAATACACTGTTATTACATCTAACTGCACAGTTTTAAGAGCATCTTACTAACGTATACCATTATGAACCTGGTCTAGTGGAAGGTGCCCCTGACCAGGGCATAGGGTTAGAACTCAATGCTGTGCTGCCATCCAGTGTGACCTGAACAGGCTGGAGAGCTGGGCAGAGAAGAATCTAATGAGGTTCAACAAGGGCAAATGTAGGGTCCTGCACCTGGGGAGGAAGAACCCCAGGCACCAATACAGTTTAGGGGTGGATATTCTGGAAAGCACTACTGAGGAAAAGGATCTGGGAGTCCTGGTGGATAGCAAATTTTCTGTGAGCCAGCAACGTGCCCTTGTTGCCAAGAGGGCCAATGATATCCTGGGCTGCATAGGAAAGAGTGTGGCCAGCAGGTGGAGGGAGGTCATTCTCCCTCTCTACTCTACACTGGTGAGGCCACAACTGGAATCCTGTGACCAGTTCTGGGCTCCCCAGTTCAAGAGAGACAGGGAGCTGCTGGAGAGAGTCCAGCGTAGGGCAACAAAGATGATGGAGGGATTGGAACACCTCCCTTATGAGGAAAGGCTCAAAGAGCTGGGACTCTTTAGCCTGGAGAAGAGAAGGCTGAGGGGAGACCTTATCTATGTTTACAAGTTCCTAAAGTGGGGGTTGAGGGACGATGGAGCTGGACACTTTTCAGTGGTTTCCAGCGATAGGACGAGGGGCAACGGGCACAAGCTGGAACATGGGAAGTTCCATTCAAATTTGAGGAAAAACTCTTTTACAGTGAGGGTGGCAGAGCCCTGGAACAGGCTGCTCAGGGAGGGTGTAGAGTCCCCTTCTCTGGAGATTTTCAAGCCCCGACTGGATGCCGTCCTGAGTGATGTGCTCTGGGCAATCCTGCTTGGCAGGGGAGTTGGACTAGATGATCTCTAGAGGTCTCTTCCAACTGACAATTCTGTGATTTCCTGATTCCAACTCTAACCATTCTGATTCTATGTTGAAGCAGGTCCAGAGGACTCCATGGAGATGCTCAGAGGGCTGGAGGCCCTCTGCTGTGAGGACAGGCTGAGAGAGTTGGGGGTGTTCAGCCTGGAGAAGAGAAGGCTCCAGGGAGACATTAGAGCCCTTTCCAGTCCCTAAAGGACTTTCCCTCCAGGAAAGATGAGACAGAATTTTAGCAGGGCCTGTTGCAATAGGAAAAGAGCTAATGGCTTTAATCTAAAAGAAGGGAGATTTAGATTAAATACAAAGAAGAAATTCTTTGCTGTGAGGGTGGTGAGACCCTGGCCCAGGTTGCCCAGAGGAGCTCTGGCTGCCCAATCCCTGGAAGAGTCCTATTAGAAGAAAAGCTTGTCCGTCAGAGCTCCTATAACTCACTATAAATGACACTGCTTGATCTCTTCCTTCCAATTGCTCATTGGGAGTCACCACCATCTGCTGAGTTCCTTGCTCAGGATGGATAGGGCAATAAGCAGACGTTTGAATTACAGGAGAAAAGGTTGAGATGAGACATAAGGAAAACCTTTCTGAGGATCAGGACAGGGAAACATTGCAATAGCTTGCCTGAAGCTAGTTATTCAGTCTCCAAAGTCAGAGATACTTAGATATGAATTAGGAATATGTCTAATTCATATGTCAGTCTGCTATGTCACGTCTCATACTCAAAACTAACACAGATTAAAATAAACAACCCCAAACCCAGACAAAACTACACCCTCTTAAAAACTACCCAATGTGATGGTCCATATAAAGCAAAGTGTTGGATCTTTGTCTCACTTTTCATACAGATGTTAGATGACGAAATTTAGGATAGAGTGAATTTTAAAACTAAAACAAGACTGTAATAATAGCAATACTTAGACACAGCTAATGTCAAAAGAAGCAGCTCTGAATGATGGGAGCTGTTGTTCTACCCAAGTGGAAAAGGCACAGGGCATCAATAATTTTTATGCCTGTTTGTAGTGACCAGTATGAATGATGTGGTTCTTGTAAATTGTTTCATGGATACTGCCTGTAACAGAGCTATTGTGCTTGTTACTGTATGTTTACAATGGATTTAGAAGTGACTATTGAACTGATGATTTAGAAGAACCCTTGAGAAAGTAGCCAGAAGCCCCTGGATAAACAATGTGCTGCCAAATATCTAGGAGAGAGCAAAGCTGTAATGAAGCTACAGGCTTACAAAAGCAAAAAAGACCATTGTGATCATATGGTCTGACTCCTTCTATGAAAGGCTGTAGACCCTGCCTGGATTTCACTGCCTGATTCTAAATAAAACCAAGTGATAAAGTGTCTGGTAATTTCTTTCCATTGTTTCCATTTCTAGGAACTGAATCCTTCTAAACCTTCCTCTTCACTGTGGAAAATGCCTTTGTTTCTTTTTCTTTATTTTTTTTTTTTTTCCCTCCCGAGAGGTTCTTGGATGAACAGGATTAGCTTGGATTAGCTTCCTAATATTCTCCCAGCCAGGTGAGCAGGTTGAGCCTGTGGAACTACTAAGTATAAGATACTTTTCTCCCAGTTCTTCAGTTAACCACAAGGCTCTTCTGTTCAGTTTTCTAATCTTTAATTAGAAGCAGAGGTAGTGTTCCTTCGGAGACTTTGCCAATCCCCAAAAAATGCCTTACTCCATTCTAGTTATATTTAAACAAGTTCTCTATTTTCTACTCCAAAATTTTTCTAGGGTCTGAGCCAAGCCAATGCACATACAATGGTCTTATTGTCCACGTAGTCATTTAAGTTACTGGCAATTATCTAGCTACTTCATGTCTTACTGAAAACGAGCTTCTCACCCAGCTTCACCGGTTTAGCACCTACTTCAAACTGGTTATCTAGCCTTCCTTCAAGGAGAAACTGATTCCACCAGTATGGGATGAAATCATGGGGCTGTGGTTGCTTGGTTGGATGGGTGGGTTGATCAATCAATCAATCAATCAATTTACTGATTACAGAAGGAATCCTGGATTCCTGCCTTGAGGACTGCAGGGGGAAGGAGTGCTCCTCTTAGCTAACACTACGTACACCTCTCATTTTTGAGAAGCTCCCTGTTTGTCAGCCAGCATGTTAAATTCCTTGTGGCAAGTTATTTAGACCACTTGACTGGTGGAAGGTAAAGTGTTTGTTGGATGAAGGAAAGGCTGTGGATGTTGTTTACCTGGACTTCAGCAAAGCCTTTGATACAGTCTCCCACAGTATCCTCCTGGAGAAACTGGCTGCCCATGGCTTGGATGGGAATACCCTCTGCTGGGTTAAAAACTGGCTGGAGGGCCGGGCCCAGAGAGTGGTGGTGAATGGAGTTAAATCCAGCTGGCGTCCAG